>OX422198.1:5719416-5799416 GCA_949130485.1 Agelas oroides
GCTTTGTGCGTTGATTGCACAAACGGAGAGTTTGCGTTTTTGACCTCCCCATTCCCACAGCTTCTATGCTCATATGTAGTTTCCATTAGTGCAAACTATTGTTCCGTGGTAGGGGTTGCAGGGAATTTACGCGAATTTCCATTGCCGATTCTATGCGGCGATGGTGCAAGGAGCAACAATTTGCAAGCTCGTACCGCTTTGTGCTTTGATTGCACAAACTGGAAGGTTAGCGTTGTGACCTCCACATTCCCACAGCTTCTTGCTCATATGTAGTTTTGCAGTAGTTGCAACAATTGTTCCGAGCTAGGGTTTGCAGGGAATTTACGCGAATTTCCATTGCCGATTCTATGCGGCGATGGTGCAGGAGGAACAATATGCAAGCTCGTACCGCTTTGTGTGTTGATTGCACAAACGGAAGTTTTGCGTTTTTGGCCTCCCCATTCCCACAAGCTCTTGCTCATATGTAGTTGCATTAGTGCAACTATTGTTCCGTGCTAGTGTTTGAAGGGAATTTACGCGAATTTCCATTGCCGATTCAATGCGGCGATGGGGCAGGAGAAACAATTTGCAAGCTCGTACCAGCTTTGTGCGTTGATTTGCACAAACGGAGAGTTTGCGTTTTCGACCTCCCCATTCCCACAGCTTCTTGCTCATATGTAGGTTTCCATTAGTGCAACTATTGTCCGTGGGTAGGGGTTGCAGGGAATTTACGCGAATTTCCATTGCCGATTCTATGCGGCGATGGTGCAGGAGCAACAATTTGCAAGCTCGTACCGCTTTGTGCTTTGATTGCACAAACTGAAGGTTAGCGTTTGTGACCTCCACATTCCCACAGCTTCTTGCTCATATGTAGTTTGCAGTAGTGCAACAATTGTTCCGAGCTAGGGTTTGCAGGGAATTTACGCGAATTTCCATTGCCGATTCTATCCGGCGATGGTGCAGGAGGAACAATATGCAATCTCGTACCGCTTTGTGTGTTGATTGCACAAACGGAAGTTTTGCGTTTTTGGCCTCCCCATTCCCACAGCTTCTTGCTCATACGTAGTTTGGATTAGTGCAACTATTGTTCCGTGCTAGGTGTTTGCAGGGAATTTACGCGAATTTCCATTGCCGATTCTATGCGGCGATGGTGCAGGAGCAACAATTTGCAAGCTCGTACCGCTTTGATTTTGATTCCACAAACGGAGGGTTTTCGTTTTTGACCTCCCCATTCCCACAGCTGCTTGCTCATATGTAGTTTGCATTAGTGCAACTATTGTTCCGTGGTAGGGTTTCCAGGAATTTACGCGAATCTCCATTGCCGATTCTATGCGGCGATGGTGCAGGAGCAACAATTTACAAGCTCGTACTGCTTTGTGCGTTGATTGCACAAACGGAGTGTTTGCGTTTTTGACCTCCCCATTCCCACAGACTTCTTGCTCATATGTAGTTTGCATTAGTGCAACTATTGTTCCGTGGTAGGGTTTGCAGGGAATTTACGCGAATTTCCAATGCCGATACTATGCGGCGATGGTGCAAGAGCAACAATTTACAAGCTCGTACCGCTTTTGTGCGTTGATTGCACAAACGGAGGGATTGCGTTTTTGACCTCCCCATTCCCACAGCTTCTTGCTCATAAGTAGTTTGCATTAGTGCAACCATTGTTCCGTGCTAGGGTTTGCAGGGAAATTTACGCGAATTGCCATTGCCGATTCTATGCGGCGATGGTGTAGGGAGCAACAATTTGCAAGCTCGTACCGCTTTGTGCTTTGATTGCACAAACGGAGGGTTTGCGTTTTTGACCTCCCCATTCCCCACAGCTTCTTGCTCATATGTAGTTTGCATTAGTGCAACTATTGTTCCGTGGTAGGGTTTGCAGGGAATTTACGAGAATTTCCATTACCGATTACTATGCGGCGATGGTGTAAGAGCAACAATTTACAAGCTCGTACCGCTTTGTGTCGTTGATTGCACAAACGGAGGGTTTGCGTTTTTGACCTCCCCATTCCCACAGCTTCTTGCTCATATGTAGTTTGCATTAGTGCAACTATTGTTCCGTGGTATGGTTTCTAGGGAATTTACTCCAATTGCCATTCCCAATTATATGCGGCGATGGTGCATGAGCAACAATTTGCAAGCTCGTACCGCTTTGTGCGTTGATTGCACAAAGGCAGGATTTGCGTATTTGTCCTCCCATTCCCACAGCTTCTTTCTCATATGTATTTTGCATTAGAGCAACTATTGTTCCGTGGTAGGGTTGCAGGGAAATTACGCGAATTTCCATTGCCGATTCTAGGCGGCGATGGGGCAGTAGCAACAATTTGCAAGCTCGTGTCGCTTTGTGCGTTGATTGCACAAACGGAGGGTTTGCGTTTTTGACCTCCCCATTCCCACAGCTTCTTGCTCATATGTAGTTTGCATTAGTGCAACTATTGTTCCGTGGTAGGTGGTGTTGCAGGGAATTTACGCGAATTTCCATTACCGATTCTATGCGGCGATGGTGTAAGAGCAACAATCTACAAGCTCGTACCGCTTTGTGCGTTGATTGCACAAACGGAGGGTTTGCGTTTTTGACCTCCCCATTCCCACAGCTTCTTGCTCATATGTAGTTTGCATTAGTGCAACTATTGTTCCGTGGTATTGGTTTCTAGGGAATTTACTCCAATTGCCATTCCCAATTATATGCGGCGATGGTGCATGAGCAACAATTTGCAAGCTCGTACCGCTTTGTGCGTTGATTGCACAAAGGCAGGATTTGCGTATTTGACCTCCCCCATTCCCACAGCTTCTTTCTCATATGTATTTTGCATTAGAGCAACTATTGTTCCGTGGTAGGGGTTGCAGGGAAATTACGCGAATTTCCATTTGCCCGATTCTAGGCGGCGATGGTGTAGGAGCAGCAATTTTGCAAGCTCGTACCGCTTTGTGCTTTGATTGAACAAACGGAGGGTTTGCGTTTTTGTCCTCCCCATTCCCACAGCTTCTTGCTCATATGCAGTTTGCATTAGTGCAACTATTGTTCCGTGGTAGGTGTTGCAGGGAATTTAGGGCGAATTGCTATTGCCAATTCAATGCGGCGATGGGGCAGGAGCAACAATTTGCAAGCTCGTATCACTTTGTGCGTTGATTGCACAAACGGAGGGTTTGCGTTTTTGACCTCCCCATTCCCACAGCTTCTTGCTCATATGTAGTTTGCATTAGTGCAACTATTGTTCCGTGGTATGGTTTCTAGGGAATTTATTCCAATTGCCATTCCCAATTATATGCGGCGATGGTGCATGAGCAACAATTTGCAAGCTCGTACCGCTTTGTGCGTTGATTGCACAAAGGCAGGATTTGCGTATTTGACCTCCCCATTCCCACAGCTTCTTTCTCATATGTATTTTGCATTAGAGCAACTATTGTTCCGTTGGTAGGGGGTTGCAGGGAAATTACGCGAATTTCCATTGCCGATTCTAGGTGGCGATGGTGTAGGAGCAGCAATTTTGCAAGCTCGTACCGCTTTGTGCGTTGATTGAACAAACGGAGGGTTTGCGTTTTTGACCTCCCCATTCCCACAGCTTCTTGCTCATATGTAGTTTGCATTAGTGCAACTATTGTTACGTGGTAGGGTTTGCAGGGAATTTACGAGAATTCCCATTACCGATACTATGCTGCGATGGTGTAAGAGCAACAATTTACAAGCTCGTACCGCTTTGTGCGTTGATTGCACAAACGGAGGGTTTGCGTTTTTGACCTCCCCATTCCACTGCTTCTTTCTCATATGTAGTTTGCATTAGTGCAACTATTGTTTCGTGGTAGGGGTTGCAGGAAATTTACGCGAATTTCCATTGCCGATTCTATGCGGCGATGGTGCAGGAGGAACAATTTACAAGGTCGTACCGCTTTGTGCGTTAACTGCACAAACGGAGGGTTTGCGTTTTTGAACTCTCCATTCCCTCAGCTTCTTGCTCATATGTAGTTTGCATTAGTGCAACTATTGTTCAGTGGTAGGGGTTTGCAGGGAATTTACGCGAATTTCCATTGCCGATTCTATGCGGCGATGAGACATGAGCAACAATTTGCAAGATCGTACCGCTTGTGCGTTGATTGCACAAACGGTGGGTTTGCGTTTTTGACCTCCCTATTCCGACAGCTTCTTGCTCATATGTAGTTTGCATTAGTGCAATTATTGTTCCAGGTAGGGTTTGAAAGGGAATTTACGCGAATTTCCATTGCCGATTCCATGCGGCGATGGTGTAGGAGCAACAATTTGCAAGCTCGTACCGCTTTGTCCTTTGATTGCACAAAACGGAGGGTTTGCGTTTTGACCTCCCCATTCCCACAGCTTCTTGCTCATATGTAGTTTGCATTAGTGCAACTATTGTTCCGTGCTAGGGTTTGCAGGGAATTTACGCGAATTTCCATTGCCGATTCTATGCGGCGATGGGGCAGGAGCAACAATTTGCAAGCTCGTACCGCTTTGTGCGTTGATTGCACAAACGGAGGGTTTCTGTTTTTGGCCTCCCCAATCCCACAGCTTCTTGCTCATATGTAGTTTGCATTAGTGCAACTATTGTTCCGAGGTATGGTTTGCAGGGAATTTACGTGAATTTCCATTGCCGATTCTATGCGGCGATGGTGCAGTAGGACACAATTTGCAAGCTCGTACCGCTTGTGCGTTGATTGCACAAACGGAGAGTTTGCGTTTTTGACCTCCCCATTCCCACAGCTTCTTGCTCATATGTAGTTTGCATTAGTGCAACTATTGTTCCGTGCTTGGTTTTGCAGGGAATTTTACGCGAATTTCCATTGCCGATTCTATGCGGCGATGGTGCAGGAGGAACAAATTACAAGGTCGTACCGCTTTGTGCGTTAACTGCACAAACGGAGGGTTTACGTTTTGAACTCCCCATTCCATCAGCTTCTTGCTCATATGTAGTTTGCATTAGTGCAACTATTGTTCCGTGCTAGGGTTTGCAGGGAATTTACGCAAATTTCCATTGCCGATTCTATGCGGCGATGGGGCAGGAGCAACAATTTGCAAGCTCGTTACCGCTTTGTGCGTTGATTGCACAAACGGAGGGTTTCTGTTTTTGACCTCCCCCATTCCCACAGCTTCTTGCTCATATGTAGTTTGCATTAGTGCAACTATTGTTCCGTGGTATGGTTTGCTGTGAATTTACGCGAATTTCCATTGCCGATTCAATGCGGCGATGTGGCAAGAGCAACAATTTGCAAGCTCGTACCGCTTTGTGCGTTGATTGCACAAACGGAGGGTTTCTGTTTTTGGCCTCCCAATTCCCACAGCTTCTTGCTCATATGTAGTTTGCATTAGTACAACTATTGTTCCGTGGTATGTTTTGCAGTGAATTTATGCGAATTTCCATTGCCGATTCTATGCGGCGATGGGGCATGAGCAACAATCTGCAAGCTCGTACCTCTTTGTGCGTTGATTGCACAAACGGAGGGGTTTCTGTTTTTGGCCTCCCCATTCCCACTGCTTCTTGCTCATATGTAGTTCGCATTAGTGCAACTATTGTTCCGTGGTATGGTTTGCAGTGAATTTACGCGAATTTCCATTGCCGATTCTATGCGGCGATGGGGCATGAGCAACAATTTGCAAGCTCGTACCTCTTTGTGCGTTGATTGCACAAACGGAGAGTTTCTGTTTTTGGCCTCCCCATTCCCACAGCTTCTTGCTCATATGTAGTTCGCATTAGTGCAACTATTGTTCCGCGGTAGGGGTTGCAGGGAATTTACGCGAATTTCCATTGCGATTCTATGCGGCGATGGTGCAGGAGGAACAATTTACAAGGTCGTTCCGCTTTGTGCGTTAACTGCACAAACGGAGGTTTGCGTTTTTGAACTCCCCATTCCCTCAGCTTCTTGCTCATATGTAGCTTGCATTAGTGCAACCATTGTTCCGTGCTAGGGTTTGGAGGGAATTTACGCGAATTTCCATTGCCGATTCTA
This sequence comes from Agelas oroides, assembly GCA_949130485.1. Lineage (NCBI taxonomy): Eukaryota > Metazoa > Porifera > Demospongiae > Agelasida > Agelasidae > Agelas > Agelas oroides. The sequence goes on from OX422198.1 coordinate 5,725,351, forward strand.
TGCGGCGATGGTGCATGAGCAACAATTTGCAAGCTCATACCGCTTTGTGCGTTGATTGCACAAGCGGAGGGTTTGCGTTTTTGGCCTCCCCATTCCCACAGCTTCTTGCTCATATGTAGTTTGCATTAGTGCAATATTGTTCCGTGGTAGGGTTTGCAGGGAATTTACGCGAATTTCCATTTCCGATTCTATGCCGCGATGGTGCAGGAGGAACAATTTGCAAGCTCGTACCGCTTTGTGCGTTGATTGCACAAGCGGAGGGTTTCGTGTTTTTTGGCCTCCCCATTCCCACAGCTTCTGCTGCTCATATGTAGTTTGCATTAGTGCAACTATTGTTCCGTGGTAGGGGTTGCAGGGAATTTACGCGAATTTCCATTTCCGATTCTATGCGGCGATGGTGCAGGAGGAACAATTTGCAAGCTCGTACCGCTTTGTGCGTTGATTGCACAAACGGAGGGTTTGCGTTTTTGGCTTCCCCATTCCCACAGCTTCTTGCTCATGCATATGTAGTTTGCATTAGTGCAACTGTTGTTCCGTGGTAGGGTTTGCAAGGAATTTACGCGAATTTCCATTGCCGATTCTATGCGGCGATGGTGCAGGGGGAAAAATTTGCAAGCTCGTACCGCTTTGTGCGTTGATTGCACAAGCGGAGGGTTTACGTTTTTGGCCTCCCCCATTCCCACAGCTTCTTGCTCATATGTAGTTTGCATTAGTGCAACTGTTGTTCCGTGGTAGGGTTTGCAGGGAATTTAAGCGAATTTCCATTGCCGATTCACTGGATCTTCTTTGCAGCCAAAGAACGAATGTGGTGGCCAGTGGTTGGTAGTTGATAGTTGGTGAGGTATCTGCGAAGCATGTCCACGCGCAATTTCTTTTATCGCTTTTGGGGACACACCTACTCTCTGAGACAATAAATGACGGTGTGCAATGCAGTCAATGGTATTCTAGTCTGCAAACCTATATCTAAGTAATTAAATTCCCTCAGGTGTAAGTACCCTACCACTTGTAAGTGGTCCACTAGTTTCACTGCCAATGAGAATCACCGCTGTCCAAAGTAGTTTGGTTGCAGCCGTTTGTTAATGGAGGACCAGTGGATGAATGCTGACCACACGCGTGTAAACGGTGTATGCATCAGATTGGTGATTACCACTTTCACCAAAAGAGGCAATGTTTGAAGGCGGTTTTCCAAAGAGTGAAGGGTGCTATTTTACAATTGTTGTTAAAGTGAACAACTGATGATTACCACACCAGCAGAAAGCTGCGGCAAACCCAAGAAACATTGAAGGTTGCTTGAGAAGAGACCTCATACCTGAGGAAATTTAATAATTTAATCTGAGGATTTTAGACAAATTCTCTTGAAGATTATGCAACCATGCTTCAGTACAAGAACCATAAGTCAAGTATATAATAATTTGTATCTCTTTTTGGTGTCCCTTTGTACATTGACCTCCTGTATCTCCTCTTCAGTGCTTCCAAACCCCTTGGTCCATAGGCTGTATCAGTGCTGTTGTGTTTGGAGGCAGAAACATGGCTTGGTCCATCATTGGCAGAGCCTTTTGCTTTAAAAGCAGCTCAGTCTTCTCTCTAATTGCTAGCTGTGTTTTCAGAGCCTGCACCCTTCAAAGGAAGCATGGACTTCCTGCAACAAGGGTGGACCAAGTATTGCTAATATTCGGTCCGGGAAAGAGCAATTACTCCGCTATGGATCCTCCAAAGAGATCAGCTTCATTGGGGGACCCAGATCTTGGAATGTACTGTTTTAAAGTCGTAAATAGCAGAATGTGCAAATCCATGCCTGAGACGTTGCCTTGTGTTTAGTTCCAATGAGAATTCCAACCATGTGACCCTCTGCCTAGGCTCAAAGTCTGACTTCTCTTCATTAATAACAAACCCTGCTCGGGCTGCTTGGCTTGTTGCTTGCTTTGTGGCTCCCACACAAATTCCCATCATTGACATACAATACAACTTTTAACACTTTGAATTCCATCATCGACATAACAGTACAACTTTTAACCCATTGCTTCTCCATCTCTTTACCAGTAGTGGCCTGAGCAACTTGGTAAATACAAATGGAGCTGTTGCTAGTCCGAATGGTAGGACTGTGAACATGTACTAGACAATAGCCCCATCCTTGTCTTTCCATGAAAATCCCAGATACTGCCAGTATAGTGCCAGCATGTATGTCTACGTGATGGTATCCTGACTTTAGGTTGAAAATTATTGCATAATCACCTGTCTAGCATGATCATTCAGTCTGAGTCACCAGTAGGTGAGGCAATAGCTTCATTTCTGGCTCAGTAACTAGTTTAAATTTGAAAAACTCTAGGGAACACCAACTAACTTGTCCCAGCATGATCATTCAGTCTAATAACCTACCTCCCAAGGATTTCCGTGCAGAGAAGTCAGTGCTCCCTCTTCCAGTACCAACCTCAAAGAGGTTGCGATAGTGAAGTGTCTTCGGAAAGAAACTGCAGCAGATGATCTAGATTCACGTGGATAATGATGGGAGCATCTTGCCGAATCCACTGCAATGTTCTGAATTGTAGGTGCAATTTCATTCTATTTATCTACAAGTGCGCCTTTGAAAGTATAAAAAAGACCAGAGGTACTGTATGAGTTGTAGGTCTTTAGAAGTGAAAAATTTATGTAGGTTCTCTAGTTATAAAGTTTCTTTTTCTAAATGCGGTCTCTTCCTTCTATTCTTTCTCCTTCTGCAAGGAGGCCACCGTAGTTTAGTCCTAAATTAGTCCTCTTTGTGTAAAGCTGCCCAACATTGTATGCATCATCGTGTGGATTTATTTCACAGAAAGTGGCAAATAGGATTGCAGAATAATATAATAATAGAAAAGAGTCCTTTTGGTACAGCTGTAGATTAATACTGAAGATCAGTACTGTTGTTCTTCCAGTTCCTATGGACTCTGAGCCACTAGTAGGTGAGGCAACAGCTTCATTTCTGGCTATGTATGTTTCTAGGGAACACCAACACCAAACTTTCTCACACCCTCAATCTTGTTAAAAGCAGCTAAGAGATGAACATTATCATTTCTAAGTTTCTCTATGGAAGTAGCACAAGCTAGGCTATAGACATGAAATGCCATAGTCAATGCTGAAGTGGATTACCAGGGAATGATTTTCGTGCAACACAATGGGACTCTACCCGGTAGTGCAACTAACTCCAGCACTTCCTCACACAATCATTCCTCATGCAAACACCACTGTCTGATCTCCATAGAGCTAAAAGAAGAAATTTTCATGCACGTAAAACATTAACTGTTTTACATAACCAGGAAATGATTTGGTCTATCTTAGTTCGTTGTGGAGCAAAGAAATATTTTGATTATGCGTAATCCACTAAATGACCTCTCGCTCACTGGTTTTGATGCAGGCATAGCTCAACAGAAAATGCAATAAAATCATTGTGGTGCAAAATGACACATTGACGTAAGTGGTTTGAAAATGAAAGCACGTTCATATGAAAATTAAAAAACAAAAGCATTTTTCTGAAGCTAGCCATCAATGTTGAACATTAGTTTTATCAAATATATTCTCTGGATTTTAGAAGAGAATATTTGTGATAAACATTAGCATTAGCTCCAACCAAGGAGCTTTAGCCTCTAGCTAATGCTCTAGAAGGAAAAGTGGCAGAATGGTATTGCAGTTGTCTTGAAAATAATTACTGACCGGTACACAGGTTCGAGTCCTGTCTTTTCCTTTTGTGCGGGGTTTTAGCTTAATTGGTCAAGCGTAGGTTTTGCGTATCTGAATTATTGGATCGATGCCAATAATCCCATAGGTATTTTAAGCCAAAGGCTTACATATCTTTTCTAGTTATATTGCAAATCGGCTAGGGTCTAGTGGTGTCTAGCTAGTGCGGAAGAGTAATAGATTGCAAATCTATAGGAGTCAGTTTATATACCCTATGTGTGAAGTTTAATGGCTATGCTATGAAACTGCTTAATCCCTCTCCCCTTAGGGGGATAATCCCAAAGGAGAATATTTTAAGTCCGAACTTCCGCTGGGGGTAAACATATAAAATTGTCGCAATAGTACTAAAAATATTTGCTATTTTGGTTCCTCTACTTATTTCAATTGCGTATTTGATGTTAGCTGAGCGGAAAGTGTTAGGCTGTATCCAGTGCAGGAAAGGTCCCAATGTGGTAGGGGTATATGGTATTTTACAACCTATTGAGCTCCATCCTGCTTCAGACTTGCTATTAGCCCCTGAAACTCAGCTGAGGAAAGTTGATTAGGCCTTGCAATGCGCTTTCTGTCTCGGGTGATACCTACAAGCAAGCAGAAATGCATGTATGCCAGTTATATTCATTGATTAGACAATATATACAACAAGTAGTTGATATAAACTAACCTGAGTACTGCAGTAGAAGTTGTCTTGCTTTAGGTGTACGGATGTACACCCTCTCTTTGTGATGACTACCTGGTACTTTAAGAAAGGATCCAGATCTGGCAGAAAGATATCAACCAGATGTGGTACTTTAAGAAAGGATCCAGATCTGGCAGAAAGATATCAACCAGATGTGGTACTTTAAGAAAGGAACCAGATCTGGCAGAAAGATATCAACCAGATGAGGTACTTTAAGAAAGGATCCAGATCTGGTAGAAAGATATCTACCAGATCAGGTACTTTAAGAAAAGAACCAGATCTGGCGGAAAGATATCTACCAGATCTGGTACTTTAAGAAAGGAACCAGATCTGATAGAAAGATATCTACCAGATCTGGTACTAAAGAAACCAGATCTGGAACCATTTAGAAAGGAAATCATCCAAATTGGGTAGATTACTGCAAAAATCTGTACTATTTAGGGCAAAAAAAATGTAGAAATCATCCAAATTGGGTAGATTACTGCAAAAATCTGTACTATATAGGGCTAAAAAATGTAGAAATCATCCAAATTGGGTAAATTACTGCAAAAATCTGTACTATATAGGGCAAAAAAATGTAGAAATCATCCAAATTGGGTAGATTACTGCACTATATAGGGCAAAAAAATGTAGAAATCATCCAAATTGGGTAGATTACTGCAAAAATCTGTACTATATAGGGCAAAAAAAATGTAGAAATCATCCAAATTGGGTAGATTACTGCAAAAATCTGTACTATATAGGGCTAAAAAATGTAGAAATCATCCAAATTGGGTAAATTACTGCAAAAATCTGTACTATATAGGGCTAAAAAATGTAGAAATCATCCAAATTGGGTAAATTACTGCAAAAATCTGTATATATAGGGCAAAAAAATGTAGAAATCATCCAAATTGGGTAGATTACTGCACTATATAGGGCAAAAAAATGTAGAAATCATCCAAATTGGGTAGATTACTGCAAAAATCTGTACTATATAGGGCTAAAAAATGTAGAAATCATCCAAATTGGGTAGATTACTGCAAAAATCTGTACTATATAGGGCAAAAAAAATGTAGAAATCATCCAAATTGGGTAGATTACTGCAAAAATCTGTACCTATACATTGTTGGAAACCAGGAGGAGAAAGGAACCAAATCTGGTATAAAATTGACTTTTTTCTCTCCCAAATCTGGCTCCCGTACATACCTGATGTATGATAGTGGTTTGAGCAGATTCAAGTCTCAAACTCATGTGAAACTACCTAAATGTCCTAGTTTACCATGTATGATAGTGGTTTGAGCAGATTCAAGTGTCAAACTCATGTGAAACTACGTAAATGTCCTAGTTTACCATGTATGATAGTGGTTTGAGCAGATTCAAGTCTCAAACTCGTGTGAAACTACGTAAATGTCCTAGTTTACCATGTATGATAGTGGTTTGAGCAGATTCAAGTCTCAAACTCGTGTGAAACTACGTAAATGTCCTAGTTTACCATGTATGATAGTGGTTTGAGCAGATTCAAGTCTCAAACTCGTGTGAAACTACGTAAATGTCCTAGTTTACCATGTATGATAGTGGTTTGAGCAGATTCAAGTCTCAAACTCGTGTGAAACTACGTAAATGTCCTAGTTTACCATGTATGATAGTGGTTTGAGCAGATTCAAGTCTCAAACTCATGTGAAACTACGTAAATGTCCTAGTTTACCATGTATGATAGTGGTTTGAGCAGATTCAAGTGTCAAACTCGTGTGAAACTACGTAAATGTCCTAGTTTACCATGTATGATAGTGGTTTGAGCAGATTCAAGTCTCAAACTCATGTGAAACTACGTAAATGTCCTAGTTTACCATGTATGATAGTGGTTTGAGCAGATTCAAGTCTCAAACTCGTGTGAAACTACGTAAATGTCCTAGTTTACCATGTATGATAGTGGTTTGAGCAGATTCAAGTCTCAAACTCGTGTGAAACTACCTAAATGTCCTAGTTTACCATGTATGATAGTGGTTTGAGCAGATTCAAGTCTCAAACTTGTGTGAAACTACGTAAATGTCCTAGTTTACCATGTATGATAGTGGTTTGAGCAGATTCAAGTGTCAAACTCACTAGTTTACCATGTATGATAGTGGTTTGAGCAGATTCAAGTCTCAAACTCATGTGAAACTACCTAAAAGTCCCATGCAGTTTACTCTGTCTGATTGTGGTTCGAGCACATTCTAAAGCATCGAACCACCTCAAACTTATGTGAAACTGCCCAAAAGTCCTAGTTTACTATGCGTGTTTCAAGCAGTTTCGAAAGTGTTGAACCACTTCGAACTCATGTGAAACTACTCAAGTCCCAGTTTACTCCGCATAATAGTGGTTCGAGCAGGTTGTAAAGTGTCGAACCACCTCGAACTCATTTGAAACTACCCAAAAGTCCCAGTTTACTGTGTGTACCATCCCCCTACACATATCCTTTACAAATACCATACCCCATATCTCCTTGTCATGCACAGTGTGTGACAGGGAGATATGGGTGTTTGTGGAATTTACAAAGAATTTTCCAAAGACACTTAACACAATGTGTATGCCATTTGAGGGGATTGGGACAAGTACTAACCCCTTGGGGAAGATTCTGATGGCAAATCTCCCTCCTTTCTCTAACACCTGCCCCTGGTATCCAACAGAGGGCCATACATTGACAGGTGCATAAAATACACCACTACTTCATCAAAGGTATTATGCCCCCTGATTCCCCCTAAGCCTTCCTGACCACGTCAGGATCCAGATGAAAAATACAAACTTCTATGGCTGGTGTTGGATGAGAGAGGAGGAGTTGAGAATGACTGCCATTGGTGAACTGTGTGCTATACATAAATCATGAAAGCTGTCAATGTGATCAGAAATGGTATAGTCAACAATATTGCTAGCTGGGGCAGGAAAAATCAATGTTGTTGAATATCATTTTGAATGATAAATCCATATGAAACCTAAAATGATGCCAGAGGTGCAGCTGTGTGTAAAAATATCTATAAAAATTGAACTAAGAAACCTTTGAGTTCTTATGTTTGGATGAATATGAGCTCTCAGGGTCCAGACCCAAATGTGTGGTAACCATCTGCTCAAAGATGGCTCTGGTTAGGACAGTGGCCTGGCCTCCCTCTGTCAGTGGTTGGTTGGTGCTGTCAATTTGTGGGGTGCTGCAGAGTCTGCACCAGGGCTGCCAGGCTAGGTATGGCTGCAGCAGTGGCTCCATGTGCGAGATCTTGCAGACCAGAATGAAGGTCGAGACCAGCATTATTAAGATCCTAAAGGATGGGGAGAGAAAAGGAAGGGAGGGAGGGAGGGAGGGAGGGAGGGAGGGAGGGAGGGAGGGAGGGAGGGAGGGAGGGAGGGAGGGAGGGAGGGAGGGAGGGAGGGAGGAAGGGAGGGAGGGAAGGAGGGAGGGAGGGAGGAAGGGAGGAAGGGAGGGAGGGAGGGAGGGAGGGAAAGTGGGAAAGGAGAGGGAAAGGAGAGAGAGGGAGGGAATGAACGTCAACAAGGCTAAAAAACAACAACTGGAGATCATAGAGTGAGTGTGTTGGTCACTACTTACAGAAACAGAATGAAGATGTTAAACAGGTTGGGAGTGGCACATGTCCGATATAACCATGTACCTTGCAACTTATGAACCACTGCAAAGAGAGGGGTGGGGGGTACAAAGAGTGGGAAAGGGGGAAGAAGAGGGGGACAATGATATACTGTGCAGAGATACATACAGGCAGTCACACCACACTAAAAACCATATCTACAACTGGGTCATGAGTGACCATGCAACTCCCCGGACCTGACTCAAACCACGGAGTCCACCCATGACATTCAAACTGGTCACTGTGGCTTCATGGTTCCAGTAAGCCTCACCCACCACATGTAGGATCATGATCACAATCACAACCACATGCAGCATGTTGGTGTGTGCATGGCTACACCCTATTAGCCTCACTAGCAGGCCTTCAGTAGCCTCGTTCCCAGGCCTACACCGTTTTTTTGTTCTTCAGTTTGCGTTCAGTATAATACATGGAGGCGGAAGAGCGCGAAAAACAGGGAAGGCCTGGGAACACTTGTCACGTGAATGACGTCTGGTGGACGCGAGGTGGACGTAGGGGGGACGGTGCCCAACTACAAATTCGTGTGCAATAAACCATAGAGCGAGTTTCTTACCGGTGAAGTCAAGTACTGTCGATCTCGTGAACGTCTGGGGTCCGGGCTATCGTTGGAGCGCTCGATGATGAAGTCTAGTACGTTATTGTAGTTGGGCACCGCCCCCCCTACGTCCACCTCGCGTCCACCAGACGTCATTCACGTGACAAGTGTTCCCAGGCCTTCCCTGTTTTTCGCGCTCTTCCGCCTCCATGTATTATACTGAACACAAACTGAAGAACAAAAAACGGGGTAGGCCTGGGAACGAGGCTAGGCCTTCAGTGCCTTCAACGTTGATTGCTGAAAATACAGAGGGAGAAAGCTGATCAATGCAAAGTTTGTGTTATTATGGTGGGGCACTGCCATAATAACACAAACTTTGCATTGATCAGTGTATGAACTAGCGTATGAATGTTGGACAAGGAAGGCTCTTTGTCGGGCACCGCCCCCTGTGTGTCTATCTTCTGTCCAACATTCACATTGTGATTAGGTCTCTCAGGTCTTTTCCCTCCATACTTGCATACTGGAAGCGATCTACCGTAATCGCTCAAAAATACACCCATGGGCGATGAACTTAAATGGTTCCTCAAAGAGGGGGGTGGGCATATTTTTGAGAGTTCTGCAATGCTCATGTGCTTGCTTGTGCAAATGGTCTTCATTTGATAGTCCCTCCCCTTGCACAGTGGTGCTTCTTTGGTGCTTCTTGCTTAACATAACAGCATGTACTGCTGCATAAGTAGGTGGGCGTACGAGAGAGAAAAGCACCCTTTGCAACAACTTCATCCATTTAAGTGGCTCCTCAAAGGGGAGGGATGGGATTATTTTCGAGGATAGGTCTATTTTTGGAGATTAGGGTAATACTGGAGGCAGTGAAAGCTAGAGAATGAGGTTACTCTTCTACCACAAGCAGTGAGAGGGGGATGGATGTAGATTGAAATTAGAGGGCATACCAGTTGGCTTCACTTGTGTCCACAGTTGGTGAAAGTTCTTTGCATTTTGTGTACACTCACTCTCCTCCTTCATCCTCCGTTCTTCTGCGCTATCTTCATCATCATCACCAGACTCTGCCGCCCACAATGCTATCAGTGAGGGAGACCGCACCAGTTCACCACTTGACACACTACAGTCCGAGTTACTGCCCCTGTCCTCTTTATGTTCAACTGGAGTCATTAAGATGTCCCGCTCCCTCACACGACTGTTAGTACTCTCATCACTGTCTGTAGCAGAGGCATAGCTACAGTGGTTAATGTCAAGGGTAGTGAAATCTTCAGAGTCTTGTGCTGCTTCTGTCCCTGTAGTGCTGCTCGTTGAGAGGTCTGTGCTGTGTCTTAGCAGTATGGGTGAGTTTTGTCTTGGGGGGTAGGGGGAGGTGGTGGGGGAAAGAGTAAATGAGCTGCTTCTGGGCCACATGGGGCTATCAATGTCATCTGATGTGTGGTCACTGGTCGAGGGCAGGGTGAGGGGTGCCTTGGACTTGTGCTTCAGTACGAGACTGTCTTTGTTCTTGATTAGCATCAGCTCCTCTGACAGAGCCTCGGGAGAGAGAGGCTGTAGCGGAGAGAGAAGGGAGGAAGGTACACCACTTGTGAAAATTGGTTTTAACAGCATGGTCTCTTCAGCAAGGATGGGTCTATTAATTAAGTACATAGAGAGAGTGAAGCCCCTAAGAGCCTGGGTACAACAGACCTGCAGTAATCACTGAAGTCAACCATCTTGTTCACTCACACACACACCACTGACTTGGACACTCACATCACATGACTCGCCTTTACCATACATATATATTGTACTGTGGCCATAACCTCGGCCCCATGTAGACTCTCCAAATAAGGAAAGTGAGAGCTGGACCATAGCCTTAGTTCCAGGCTCTCTCCAAATTAGGGAGGTGAGAACCTGGGACTGAGGCTACTATGGCAATAGCCTTGGTCTCATGTAGACTCTCCAAATTAGGGAGGTGAGAACCTGGGACTGAGGCTACTATGGCAATAGCCTTGGTCTCATGTAGACTCTCCAAATTAGGGAGGTGAGAACCTGGGACTGAGGCTACTATGGCAATAGCCTTGGTCTCATGTAGACTATCCAAATTAGGAACGTGAGAGCCTGGGACTGAGGCTACTATGGCAATAGCCTTGGTCTCATGTAGACTCTCCAAATTAGGAACGTGAGAACCTGGGAACTGAGGCTACTATGGCAATAGCCTTGGTCTCATGTAGACTCTCCAAATTAGGAACGTGAGAGCCTGGAACTGAGGCTACTATGGCAATAGCCTTGGTCTCATGTAGACTCTCCAAATTAGGAACGTGAGAGCCTGGGACTGAGGCTACTATGGCAATAGCCTTGGTCTCATGTAGACTCTCCAAATTAGGAACGTGAGAGCCTGGGACTGAGGCTACTATGTCAGTAGCCTTGGTCTCATGTAGACTCTCCAAATTAGGAACGTGAGAGCCTGGGACTGAGGCTACTATGGCAATAGCCTTGGTCTCATGTAGACTCTCCAAATTAGGAACGTGAGAGCCTGGGACTGAGGCTACTATGGCAATAGCCGGTTCCAGGCTCTCCCCAAATAAGGAAGGTGGAACTGAGCCTACTATGGTGGTAGTTATGTAGCCTCGGCAAAACTGCATGGTGTTGAGGCTTGTTGCGACATGACAGCTGCGACATGACAGCTGACAAAGACCTCTGGGTCAGAATACCATGCATGCTGATACTGATCAAGTTTGCTGTGAGAATGTTGCATTCATGTGTTCCAGGATGGTGGACGATCGTGAGCTGTGCCTCATGTAAGTCTTATACCTGGCAGCTAGCCACTCAGTATGACAGCCGTCATTTATGTACAATTTTATGCACTTCATGTTGTGCTTGGGCAGGATCAGAAATCACCATGACACTGTATTGTCTGGCTGGTATTGTGATTATCTGTTCCTTAGCGACCAAATAAATAAAGTATTGAATAACATAAAGTGGAAAATGGGGTGTGGTAACGAGTTGTTAGGGCAACACACATTCCACACAACTAGTTCATGTCACTCCATCTGGAGGCTGCATATTGTGTCTGTCTAGAGTCATTGGAAATGAAAATGGATGCCCCATTGGAGGACAAGGAGATGGTAGTTTCTACAGCACTCTCGGTGACTACATCCCTGTTAAAAACTAGGCCAAGGTAACCGCCCACCATGATAAATTCTTGCGTAGTGGATTGAAAGTAGGTCAGCTGAGTTCATGTACATAACTGTGGTCATTCTGATGCACTTCAAGCGCCACAACATCCAGCAATAAAGTTTTGCTTCACACATACCCGTCCATAGCCTTGTTCAAAATGTTTCTCGCTTGCAGCACAAAATTCACGTACTGCAAGTGGCAAACGTTGTGGAAGCTTGGTAACAAGGCTACGGGTTGGCTACACTTTCTAGCACAATACAGATTCCTTCACTGTCGGCTGGCTTTGGTGAAGCACAGGCAAAGCGATGATGCAGGTCGATTTGGTACCCCCTGGCAGCTAACTTCGCATCTGGGGTGGGTGCTTGCACAGTACTTGAACCATGCATTCAAGCACCTTCTCCATGCAACCGCCCATGGTAACCAGTGGAATGATCGATCTTGACACCATTACAGGGGTCAGCCTCATTCCTAGCCATTTCCTCTCCGGTTTTGCATACAGTAAGTAAACTGGACAATGGCTATTTAAAGCTATATTATATTAGTTGCATGCATACACTCACGTGGTCTGATAATGAGTTTTCCCACACTTTGACAATGACTTGGTAGGACTTGTTACGGTGCAGAAAACTGGAGAACCCATACTGCGGGATAGGAGAAAACACACAAACATAATCTCATGGTGACAGTTTCCTGAAGCATTACTAGGTCGGTGGTGGTGGTGGTTGCCATGTAACCAAGTGTATTCCCCTACTTATACTTTAGGGACCTGCTGTTGCCATGCAACACCATGTACCCTACTAGAAAATGTAGAACATTGTGGGGGCGAGCCTGAGCAAGCAGCTACTATGGCTACATGCGCATGAATAGACTAAGCTTCACGCTGAAATGATGAGCTGCATCGCTAGCATTTATGAGTGTCGTTTATGCATGACCCTTACCTGAAGTGATCTCAACCCGGCGTGTATGACGGTCGGTCCGTAGCTGCTGTGACAAACAAGAAGTAAGGTGCCGTGCATGCTTAACCTTGAGCCGTCTCCGCTACGGTTGCCAACGCGCTGCACTCTGGCAGTAGCCCAGCATTACCTACTAAGTGCACGAGGACATTCAATTTTCGGGAAATATTTAAATGCGCATTTAAAATTTACGGTATATGGCCGCAAGCAAGCACGTACATACGTATGTAAACACACTTCCGCAATGCAGTCCTGCTAGTGTGGGGCTCGCTCAGGCTCGCCCTAATTACCTATATCTTCATATTAGTTTTGTTATTAACCTGTGTCTGGACTAATACTAGTCTATACTATCAGTTACATTGTTGTTGCGAGATTGCATTGGTAGAGTAGCAAAATTGTTGCATACATGCACGCACACACATGCATGCACACACACACACACACACACACACACACACACACACACACGCACGCACGCATGCACACACACCTTCTTGTCTCCTGCTACAATCAGAATGGCATTTGGGAACACTTTGGCTGTCTTTTCCTTAGTAATGGATGTAATATCATGACAACAAATGCTGGTCTGGAAGGGAAAGAGAGACAGTTAAATTACCACTGTACCACTACAGTTTGGCCCATACAGCGTCACGTGACTGCCGTGTGTACCACTACAGTTTGGCCCATACAGCGTCACGTGACTGCCGTGTGTACCACTACAGTTTGGCCCATACAGCGTCACGTGACTGCCGTGTGTACCACTACAGTTTGGCCCATACAGCGTCACGTGACTGCCGTGTGTACCACTACAGTTTGGCCCATACAGCGTCACGTGACTGCCGTGTGTACCACTACAGTTTGGTTCATACAGCGTCACGTGACTGCCGTGTGTACCACTACAGTTTGGCTCATACAGCGTCACGTGACTGCCGTGTGTACCACTACAGTTTGGCTCATACAGCGTCACGTGACTGCCGTGTGTACCACTACAGTTTGGCTCATACAGCGTCACGTGACTGCCGTGTGTACCACTACAGTTTGGCTCATACAGCGTCACGTGACTGCCGTGTGTACCACTACAGTTTGGCTCATACAGCGTCACGTGACTGCCGTGTGTACCACTACAGTTTGGCTCATACAGCGTCACGTGACTGCCGTGTGTACCACTACAGTTTGGCTCATACAGCGTCACGTGACTGCCGTGTGTACCACTACAGTTTGGCTCATACAGCGTCACGTGACTGCCGTGTGTACCACTAGTTTGGCTCATACAGCGTCACGTGACTGCCGTGTGTATCACTACAGTTTGGCTCATACAGCGTCACGTGACTGCCGTGTGTATCACTACAGTTTGGCTCATACAGCGTCACGTGACTGCCGTGTGTATCACTACAGTTTGGCTCATACAGCGTCACGTGAATGCCGTGTGTATCACTACAGTTTGGCTCATACAGCGTCACGTGACTGCCGTGTGTACCACTACAGTTTGGCTCATACAGCGTCACGTGACTGCCGTGTGTACCACTACAGTTTGGCTCATACAGCGTCACGTGACTGCCGTGTGTACCACTACAGTTTGGCTCATACAGCGTCACGTGACTGCCGTGTGTACCACTACAGTTTGGCTCATACAGCGTCACGTGACTGCCGTGTGTACCACTAGTTTGGCTCATACAGCGTCACGTGACTGCCGTGTGTACCACCACAGTTTGGCTCATACAGCGTCACGTGACTGCCGTGTGTACCACCACAGTTTGGCTCATACAGCGTCACGTGACTGCCGTGTGTACCACTACAGTTTGGCTCATACAGCGTCACGTGACTGCCGTGTGTACCACTAGTTTGGCTCATACAGCGTCACGTGACTGCCGTGTGTATCACTACAGTTTGGCTCATACAGCGTCACGTGACTGTCGTGTGTACCACTACAGTTTGGCTCATACAGTGTCACGTGACTGCCGTGTGTACCACTACAGTTTGGCTCATACAGTGTCACGTGACTGCTGTGTGTACCACTACAGTTTGGCTCATAATGTAACTGTGTCAGATGACTTGCAATTGACCACTTACAAAAGTTGGAGTGTGAATTGATGCTAACCATACCCAGTCAGCAAATTTCACAATGCAAAATATCGGTATGTAGTGCCCAATCAGATTGAGTCACTTCTGCAGTATTCACTATGATAAGGACTGATAAGAACTGTGATAACTCCCTCCTCCCCCTTACATGCATAGAGAAAAGTACTTGGTCTCGTTCCCAGACTAATGGGAGTGGTCTGGGAATGAGACCAACTGCCACGGGCCATTAGTACAGTATTGTTATCCATACAAGGACTTAAAACAATGTCTACAATCTAGCTACCTAATGCTCTGTATCCTAGTCAATGGGGCTTAGCGTGTCACGACAGAACAACTAAACAAGAAAACTATTCAAGTGTAAGACTGGCCATTCAAGTGCCTCTTTGTCTCATTCTACAGTCTTCAGACAAATGGAACAAGTGTGCCCACACAAAGGAAGCAGCTGAATCACACATTCTCAACAGCCATCCATTGTCATCAGTAAACAGTAAGCTTGCTGCCAGGTTGTAATTAAAAATCAACATGGTAGTGTACATTAGTACAATTTACTGTAAACTTTGGTTGGTTGTCTGTACACAAATATCACAGACCACTCAATCAATAAAAGCAGAGTCTGCCGGGGATGGATAAACTTCGAGTTCGAGTTCGAGTTCGAGTTCGAGTTCGAGTTGACTCGAGTTCGAGTTGCCTCCACGGTTTCCGGTGCACACTGTAAAGAATAATCTTGCTAGCCTGGTCCGGATAGTTTTATGTTTGGTCGGGTTTGACTTTCGAGGCTAGACAGCGAAGGGTTGCAGGTGTTTACAGAGCCCGATTCTGACTGAGATCCGGCGAGGACTAGTGCTAAGGGGTGTACATTCATTGCATAGAGGTTGGCTCGTACGAAAATTACCGAGTTTGTTAATTACTACAACACCTCAGCATTTACTGCAATGACAACCATTCTTTCAGCAATCTTTACAGCCCCTATGTAGTACCTGCCACCCCAAAGGTTTCTGTAGCCCCAAGCACATCAGCCATTACTGGAAGCAGTGTAGTGCTCATAACAACTTATAAGCCTATAGCTAGTAGGCGTACACCTCTGCATTCTGTGAAGCCAAGCACAAATTGTGCTGCACAGTCATGACAATGACGTATCTAACTCTCACAGATTTTTTGCAGCGAAGCTCAAGTATAGTGCTACTTAATTTCACAGGCCAGACTCTCCATGCAGTGAGAGTCCTGCCTGTGAGACTAGCCATTACTCCAGTCACGTCCACTCCTCAGACTGGACTGAGTAAATTCTGCAACCCCATAGCATTTTCTGCATGCAATAGTAGCCAGGTGCATTGTCAACCAGGCACAAATGGCAGTCATATACCCCAGTTTAGCGCTCTTCTGTGTACTCCCTGGCACTCTGTTCTGCCCCTCATGCATTCTCAGACCCAAGCAGAAGGCAACCATACATAGCTCTCAACAATATCTATGGACCTCAGTATTTCAAACAAATTTCTACAGTCAAGGACAATGGCAACCATTACTGTAAGCAGCTCTATACTACTTAGAATTATACCTGAGCATTAAATAAAGCACAACAGCAGTCATAAATCCTCTATTCCAATTTACCATTTTCTACTATCCCCTCAGCATTCTTTGACCCAATGGCACATCATTAATTCATTAGTTGCCTTCAGCTCTTTCCACTTAGTATTCCGTGCTACTCTCAGCATTTCTCTGGAGTAGCAGAAACTGCCCAAGGGGCAGTAGAGACTGCTGAGAAATAATTATATGGCAGAAGTGAACGGTGGGGAGTAACTAAAAGGTTATATTGGCTGGAGGTGACAGAGGACATTTCACTTCTGCCCTCATGCAGTCATAATTATCTTTCAGCCGTCTCTATTGCATGTGACTCAACAATTCCTGGTAGCTATATACTTCTAAAGTCAAGCGCAATTGCAGTTAAACCTGTCAGCAATCTCCACACACGAGAGCATGAGAACGAGGCTACAATCTCTACTGCCACTCATTTCTCTGCACTTTCTACTGCTCATTGGCTTTTATTTCAGTGAAGTACATGATGATAGCAATGCCCTCGGAAATTTTTGTTATGTCTTATGCAGTGATCCTCTCTATACACACACATCCTTGGCCCTTGCATGGCTAAAGAAAATATTCTTTAGGGTGTATTCTTTAGCCAAGTACACATTATCTCTCAACAGTCTGTACATACTGCCTCCCTTGTACCTTTCCCACCTTGGCATTCTCTCCATTCAAGCACAATGGCAGTCATACCTTTCAGCAATCTCTACTGGCCCTTAACATTCTGTAATTTCCTTCAGCTTACTATATATAGCTAAATGCAAGGATAGCTCAGCAATTTCTACTTTCACTTAGCATTTATCAACACGCTGTACTGCCCTTCAGCAGTTTCTAAAACTATAGGAACAATGGCAGCCATAATCTCAACAGCAATTCTGCGTCCCTTACTATCCCTCAGCGTTTTCTACTGCTTGACACAGCAATTTCAGCAGACAGGCACAATAGCTAGCCACACCTCTCATCAGTTTCTAATACTGCTGAGCTTTTCCTGTCACACCTAAGCATTTGGTGCCATGCATGCACCAAGCACAGTGGTACCCATCCTACTAAGAAATATCTCAGCATCCTACTACAGTCACAATGGGAAGTATGCACGTAGTGATCTCTATGACCTTTCAGCATTCCCCGCCAGGCTACTCCCTTCAGCATTTTCTACTGTCCCTGCTGAGGGGTAGCAGAAATTGCTGAGATCTATAGATATGTAACTTAGTTCATCTTTTCATAGCATGAGAGAGACTGACTATTGCATCATCGTCCATTACACCACATTGCATAATACATACATTACAAAATATGACATCACTCAACAACAGCAATAACCAATACAAGAAGAGTTTAACCCTTTTAGCCCGATGCGCATGCGCAGAAATCGATCGCGTGGTTACGAGAGAAGCTAATAAAAAATGGCGATTTTGTGTAGTGTTGATTCATTGCGTTATATCTTTTAAAATAGCTGAGTTCAGGCAATGATAGTTAGGCTTAGCTTAGTTGAAAACAAACCTGCTTTACTCAGAATGTAGTCAGAAGACCTGCTAGTGAAGTCCGAAGAAGCTACAACCGTGGAAACGTAGGTACCCGCTGTGTACCTGAAAATGACCGATAATACACGGCAAAAGTTGGCAGAGATTTCCAGCGAAGGTACGTTTCAACTGTCGTTGACATGATTAGATAGTATATAGACGATAGAACATGTAGCGTGTGGATATAAGCTGTACTGTGGCCAACTACGATCGGCAGGTAAACTTCGAACGCGATTTTCAGGGGAAGTCCCTATGGGACACAGCAGCTAATTATGCTTCGATTGACTTCCTGTTACACTTAATAACTAACTCCAAGTCCAAAAAGGCGCAGCGATCACGATAAATAGCGGAAGCGAAATGCGGGCGCATTTGGCCGCTATCGGGTGTAATGGTCAAGAAATTTCGCGGGCGCATTTGGCCGCTATCGGGTGTAATGGGTTAAGTCAACAGTAACACAGTTACAGGTATATTATACTATATGCTGCCATTGTTGCTGTATAGCTAGGGTTGCTATTGTGCTTGGCTGGAGCCAATACTGAGGGGTAATAGAGAATGATGAGGGGTAGTAGAAAAAAGCCTAAGTATACAAATGCATGGCTATTAGGCTTGGCAGCATGCTAGACTACCTTCTCATAATTAAAGTGGACACTGCATGAAACAATTTTTCCAAGCTGAAAAGATAGCTCTGTTCTCTCCATAAGCACACAAGCACCTAGGTGTATCATCACCTTAACTTCTCGGCTTTTAGAACTCTGCAGCATGAACCAAAATTCTCTTGACAAATAAACTCAATCTCCTACAATCCAACTGCATGCTTTGTATCCTCATTCTACACACTATATATTCAACAGTGGAGCCTTTACTACAACCATGTAAGCCTCTAACAACCTACTTCATGCCTGTATGAGCCAAATCTACCCCAAGTCACATGTTGACATTACAAGACCCTACAGTAACCTACCAGTTCCTACATTATAGTCCCACAAGCCACACCATGCAATTTAACCAACCCACGCACATATTGTTTTCAGTACCACATGCATGATCCACTGAAAGCAATCTATGCTGGGTTTGGTTGGGTGTATGATACTGAAAGTGCTGGGGTTTTTGGGTCTCCTTTGTGTGACTACTCCAAAGGCACTGCTTCCAAGATGTGCACTGAATTGGGAACACCTACAAACTATTTTCCCAAAATAACATTGTTGTGCCCTAAGTTGTGACCCCCCTCCCCCCTAGCTCCAATAAGGTCATACATAACCGTCATTTTCAATTGCTTTAGTAGCATTTGCATGTACTCATATAGTCAGAGTGTTTACAACCTCCTCTTTGACGTCACAGTGACATTATTATAGTAGTTTTGGAGCAAAAGCTCTGTGCCAAGTGTTCCTTGTAGAAGCCTATCCCCTGATCAATACAAGGCAGATGCAACCAAATGGTGACACTCACTGACCTGTCAATCCACAGAAGGCAATCCCACTGAGTGGTAGATTCCCTCGCAAAAGCAATAGACTGGCTTTGTGAAGCTAACCACTGTAGCCTGATACTCTTGTGCCACAAATACCACAGCCCCAGGACCTTCTGCTCTCCTCAGTACACTGTCTGCCTTTCCAACTGCCTCAATTTCCCCACTAATATACTCCAGCTTGTCAAGTTCATGAAGGCAAGCGCCAATTTTTCAATGAGCACAAAATGCCTCTCTCCATTAAAGCCGCCAAAGTGATATGGAAGCCTATTGGTAAGCCATCTTCGATTCCAGCAGGTAAGCCTCACTGAGAGTCTGCCCTTAGGTTGTGTAGCTATCTTCTCACCTACTCAGAGACCACTTACCCAGTCTTACAAGCCTGCCACACTCTCACTGCGACTCGGCGAAGGGTGTGACTTGCGAGACTATGGTTTGTTCCCTAGCACAGACATCGGTACCATGGTCCGCTCCTCTCTCCTTGGGCTTACAAAAAAACCTAACTCACGCCTTGCCATCTCGAACTCCGAACTCGAACTCGAACTCGAACTCGAACTCGACAATTATTCTATACCGAGTCTGCCCACAGTTGTCGAGACACTAAGCATTGATAGTAGAGTAGTACCGTATGGTTGGTAATTTTCGCGGGTACAAATTTTCGCGAAACAGGCCAAAATTCGGGTTTCAGAAATTTTTGCGGTTTTAATTTTCGTGGTTGGTGAATCTGGGACCCGCGCGTTAGCTAGCGGTACAGCTAAAATTTGAGCGAATGTCTAGAATTGTTTATAGAGAGAGATGGCAGCTATTTGTTCCAGTGTGGTGAGAAAGTAGCCTCGTACCCAGAACGTTCGATTGCTTCCGCTCTCGGCCTTGCGCCGCCGTCTGGTTCGTGTGTCTGTGCTTACGTATATCAATTCGATTTCCTGGATGGCTTGAGCGACACACTCGCTGACAGGCTTCTGTTGGAGCTAGGACGGCTAGATAGTTTTAAGTAGGATGGATTGAAACGCGGTTCACTCACTTTGCACGTGGATAACAAAAATTTCGCTGTTTTAATTTTCGCGAATGGCTCTTGACTCGTGAAAACACGAAAATAAATCCCTCGCGAAAATTACGGTAGGACAGCAATTGGAAACTTCCGTTAATGCCTAATTAACACTTTCCATTCGGGTTAGGATTAGCCTGGTCAATTTAGCACAGACTCAAGCAATTTATGACCTTCCACAATCTGATAGTTTCGTTCCCAGGCCTTAATTCCCACCATCCAGTTTGCATACTGTAAGCGATCAAAAACTGGATGGTTGGAAGGCCTAGGAATGAGGTTACAAATCTGATTGGTTTTTAACCAACTTGATTTTATGGTATGTTTTCAGTACCACATATTATGTGGTCAAATTGGTGCCTTTGTACTTGGTATACTGAGAAGGGAGGAAGGAAAGGGAGGGAGGGAGGGAGGGGGGGAGGGGAGGGAGGGAGGGAGGGAGGGAGGGAGGGGGGGAGGGGAGGGAGGGAGGGAGGGAGGGAGGGAGGGAGGGAGGGAGGGAGGGAGGGAGGGAGGGAGGGAGGGAGGGAGGGAGGGAGGGAGGGAGGGAGGGAGAAAGGAAGAAGGAAGAGAGGGAGACCCACCTTTGACTCCCATCCCAGAATGTTGGAGTAAAAGCAGATCCAGTTGGAGGTAATATAGAGGTGCCCTTGAACAAGAATCTCTCTCTGCCATGAACAGGAGTAGCCTACAGCAAGAGAAGGGTTGGGGGAGGGTGGGGAGGGGAGGGGGGGAAAGGGAGAGGGGGGGTGGTAATGAAAACCACCTTCGGTGCAACCTTTCTGATCACCAGTGTCAACCTGATGGCATGTACTCAGGCAGCCTTAGAAAGCCAAACATCAAAATTGAGTCTAGAATGTTTCTTTATTGGGCTTATGACATATCATCTTGTGCCAACATGTGGCAGTATTATTACATTACGCAACAGCTTTACAAGATTACTTCATTTTCCCAAAACATTCTGCATTCACACACACACACACACACAGACACACACACAGACACACACACACACACACACACACACACACACACACACACACACACACACACACACACACACACACACACACACACACACACACACACACACACACACACACACTTAGTCCACGTATATTCCATGTGATTCTGTTTTGGTCATTTTCAGTCATACACATAATACATGTCGAGCACTATTTCTTTTTAGGGTGTAGTTTCAATCAATTCAGCAGCCATTTTCAGGTAGCCTTTTCCCAGTCCTCCACCACAGCTATTGTCACTTGCAGTACGAGTAGCGCTACTCAAACTGCAAGCGATGATAACTGTGGAATGAGGACTGGGAATGAGGTTAATTTTCAGGTACACATGCGCTAAGGTACAAAGATTTCCAATGTGACTCACTTTGTAAGGGAGTCATTAAGACTTATAAATTGCAGTTATTTTGGTCACCTGACAGACGGGCAGACACCAATTGCTCTCCCTGCACTGTGTATGCACACACAGACAGTTGGAAGGGGTGACAGTTGCTTACTTACCTTTGAGTAGTCTTTCCTCGGTGTCATTTCCAAGGCATTTTCTCAGCTCTTGTTCGGCTTTGGTCAGTTTGAGGCTTTCTTGGCTACCAGACCTGGCAGCAGATACCTGTGTGTGTGTGTGTGTGTGTGTGTGTGTACATGAGTGCATAATGATAACTTTGTGTAGCTGTGACATTCTAACAGGGAACCATTCTACCAAGTGGTAGACATTGCACTATGAATTTTTCTCTTAATACCAAAATTAAGAGCAAGTATATCTCTAGTCAAATGTTCCGATGGTTACACTGCAACTTCTAGTGGCCATAGGCTTGTGTTTCATAAGGCTTCTCTTCATGGCTGGCAAAATCAAAATTCTGTGATATCTCAAAGAGCTGATCATAATCAGTTCCAGGAAGCAGCTTTAAAGTTATTTACAAGACACTCCCCCTTTGTATGTAGTAAACAATACTTCCACTGATCAAATGAACTGATATTGCAATATTGTAGAAAGGGCTCATTAGAGCTAGGACAATTAGTTGATTGGTCAGTTGGTTACAACATAGCTACTTTGTTTTGACCTACTCAAGTTACAAAAGAAGGCCTGGAAATTGTGCCAATAATCAATTAGTTAAAATAGTCTAATTTTTTGGGCCCTAGTCTTCAAACACACTGTATAATGTCTCATAGGGGTGGCCTGGGAATGAGGCTGCAGTACAGTAATGTTATGCTGTACATTCACCTGTTGATAGGCTACATATGCATGTATCTACCACTTAACATAATGAAGACAGCCACACAACTTCAAACAACAACAACGAACAATTAGCAATTGAAGTTTATTGCTTAACATCATTCCTTACCATTTTTGCATCATGACAGTTTGGCCTCTATTTAGATACAAGTATGACAGCCACCACAAACAAGGTGATCCTCTCTTGCTATATACCTGTCTGCTATAGACCCGTCTACCTGTCTGTTTACCTGCCTTCCTGTCTGACTGCTGTCTGCCTGTCTGTCTGCTGTCTACCTGCCTGTCTGCAATAGACCCGTCTGAGTATCTGTCTGTTTGTCTGTCTGCCTGTCCACTACCCACTTGCCTGCCTACCCGCATGTCTGCCTCCACATTCTACTAGAATACTGCAAGCAAGATGACGCCAGCATTGTTCATCAGTCAGTCTATGGTGAGGCAGAAGTATTGGCAGGTACTGTCCCCAGCAACAAGCAGAGTTAAGAAGATGAAGCATGCTGCACAAGTGTTGTACTGAAGAAGATAAGCACTGCAACAGACATTCTACAGAGTGATTGCAATGGCTAATGAAAATATTAATTCACAATCTCCTTGCAATGGTCATGAAAATTTAAAATATTTCACACTTCAGATATCACGGATTTCAGTCATCGATCTGGTGATAGTTGATTTCAGAGTCTCAAACATTGAAAGATGGTACAACCACATTTCCAGGCCTCCGCCACTTTTCTGCTGATAGCAAACCAAAAACAGGACAGGCCTCTGAGATGCCCAGCCAGTGTTGTGAAGCCTTAATCTAAATACCTCCCCATAAGTAAATAAAATCCAAGGATTCACTTCCTGTGGCTTTGCAAAAATGCCTGCAGCAGTTTCTTGTTGAGGTGTTCTTTCTTCTGTGTCTGGTTCAGTGTTGTGGTTAGCCTGGGGACATGGTCGACTACCTCCACATTCATGGCCTCTTCTGATTGGTTGCTTTTGTTCTCTTGGTCCGAGGAACTCATCAGTTGACAGTGTTCAATGAATAGATACTCAAGATGTCTACGAGATCAGAATATGCAGGAGTAGCAATGCCAGTGTAGTGAAGCCTTAATCTAACTACCTCCCCATAAGTAAATAAAATCTTGTTCCAAGGCTTCACTTCCTGTAGCTTTCAATATGGAAATAACAAGGGGAAGGCCTAGCTCTACATGAGGTGATATCAGTTACTATAGAGAGAGTAGACATATTGGGGGGGGGGTGTACCCAATGAAGAATCTCACAGCCTTTTCCTAAAAGTTCATCCAAAGGTTCAAGAGTATTGAGAAGGAAACAACAATTCCACTTCTTCAGGACAGTGGGTCAGATAGGGAGGGTGGGGAAGGGTTAGATGTGAAATAGTAATTTTATTTAGGTCAGAAACTGCCCCCACATTGTCGACCCCCTGTATGTTACTATTATCTTCTTTCTCCATAACTGGAAGCAACAAAGACGAGAGCTGTAACAGACATTGCAGGAGGGGAGGGAGGAGGGGGGAGGAGTGAGCCAGAGCAACTGCTGTTGTTTGTACTGAGAAGTGTTGGAGAGTGGATACACAAGACTTCAGAACTTTGGTTCAGTTTGTCACAGACACTGAGTACACAGCTAGACAGTAACTTGCCTGTGGCATTTTCAGGGCATGATACCTACCATATCACTAAACTACACCTATACTACCAGTCCGTTTTATACCTACATGGACAATCAACAAACCACATCCCTCTACTGAAAGGAACAAGACTCATATTTCATGGTTACTACACTTAGAAATGCCAGGCCTGCCTTTAGTTCATAGTGTACCTTATCAGGAGCATGCTTATCGCACCACCTCACATTAGCTATCCTCTTTGTTTATGAGCCTAGTTGTAGGAGTGTACAGTGCTCCAAAGCAAAAGAGCAAAATTTTTCAAATTTTTCAAATTATATAGTAAAGCCCTCCTATCATCTTATTTACACATATAAACGGTACAAATCATTGTTATTTGCACGTACACGGCCTGCGCTGCGAGTTTTAGCTTCTCTATATACTTGTCATACTTAAGAAGAGCCGTTGTGACGTCACAGATAATTTGTGATGTCACAGATGTGCACTACGATGCTAACAAACCATCAGCCAGCTAGAATTTATCATATTCGAACCGAGTATTAGCTAGAAATTCGGTTAACTAGGCTTCGTGGAAAACGTGGCAAGCTCAACTACAAAGGGGAGAGAGTCACTGTTGTATGAAGGAGGAGGAACACATTTACACACAGAGGAGGAGTTTCCTAGTCCCATTCTCAGACCAGTGAGGGGTCTGGGAATGAGACTAGGGTCTCAAGCTGACTGAAGCAACTGACTTGTCTATGTTCCTGTAGTGTCATTTTTATATGTTGCCTGTTGAAGCACTTGAAACCGGAATCAATATCTTTGGCTGGCAAAAATTGTACTTGATCACCAGATCGTCCTCTTCCCAAGCTCTTGGTTGCTTGGTTTACAGTGGTTCAAAAAAGTGAAAAAGATAGTCACGCTTCCTTAGTGCCTTCAGTCCATTAATTTTTGCCGCTTGGAAGTCACTCTGATCCTTTGATTGTCTCAAATGTTGATTGCTTGATTCCGTTTTGATTCCAGTCGCAAACATTTTTACAGGAGACACGTGAGTGATTACCCCATGATCTTGCCACATAAATTCTGGCAGTTCTCTGAAAAATTAATACATACTACATGTACTAACCTTGTTCACAGGACCTTGCTTGCACAAAAAAAAAATTGCCAGCATACTTGGATAAAATCATCTTTTTGACTGCACACTTTGACTATATAATAATACGCACATTTTTTACATGTATGTTCAGAATTCAATTCAACTAGACACAGGGCGTTGAGAGGACAAGAGGGTTTGCATCATGATGATGTTGGATCAATCAGTGATTGCATAGATTAGCCATACCCTCAAGCAGGTACGTATACGTGATCATTATTGATGGCCCGCCATTGCATGCAATAAATTTGCAGACACATACACGTCTAGACGGCACGCCTCGGGCAACTAGTAAACTATCCCATTCTTCTTTTACGACAGGTGTTACTGAGCTGAAAATGACCCCCATTAATTCACTTCGGCATCTACGACGCCACTAAAACTAACGTTATGTTTTACACCGCCGTCCCAGCTAGCTAAGAGACGTAATCTACTGCTCTACCTCTCTTCCAGCTTGCTGATTCTCGAACATAGACAAAAATCTTCGCATGTGCAGTCCCAGGTAAACAACCGAGTCCACTGAGTCGTCGCTGATGAAGTGCTAATTAGATCGACAGATATAAATGCCACAATCACGCGAGTAGCGCGCTATTATCTCAGGTCATTGATCTTTGACCCCTGGCAGCAAAACAATTTTACGGTTGAATTCCCCCCACTCCAGATTTTGACTGGCATGCTGTACTCGTGAAGCACCTTGGAGATAAACATCATCCATTTTATTAGAAATTAAAAATACAATATTATTCATCTAGCTATATCTACAGCAACTCTCAGGTTGCGTACACATACATAATTTCCGTGAAACAATCAGGTCTAGTGTTAGTCTGGCGAGCTAGACTATCTTTCATCTTCCAGAAAACTGTTAGCAGTAGTACTCATGAGTTGCTGACCAATCAGATCTTAATATTCATTTTCTTTTCTGGAGGACGAGAGATGGTCTAGCTCAATAGACTAGTCTAGCGTCTACACTGTAGGCTCTATTGACACATATCCATTTTAAAGTTCATGTAAAAAAAAAACTCAATACAACATTCAAAAGCAACTGAAAATTCCCTGTACCTATCTGTCTATCTATGTCCTGCAAAACATCTACATAACCTCTGTGTCCATGTATATTCTGTACTTAGACAATAGGATAGGAGGCACAATCAGCCAGACCACACATGTTCTTCCCTCGTTCAATCCAGAAGTATCTGAGGGTACAAAACATTATACCAGTAACTCAATCCCCATGGACTATGCTATTCCAGTCCATCTTTGACCACACTGCAAAGACAAGTACCAGTCGCCATCTCTCACCACTAACTTATACAATATACACAAGTCAATGGAGACGTCTTGAAGGTATATGCAATCACATGAGAATCCACATCAGTACTACAAGTCATGTGCACTAGATCCATTTAGTTGAAGAGTGTGCATGTTTATGTACGCTAAAATCACTATCACCATCCAAAGCTAATAGTTACTCTTTTTGTTGCCTCTGGCATTGTTACACATAACTGCACACTTACAACAGTGCAGAGGGCAACAAACTTGTGATATTTTCCATTACAACTTTGTACTACACTATACTTAACCTAATTGTTGTCTAGTCAAAATCAGCATGACGGTTACCAAGGGCTATGACATTGTGGTACAACTGTGCTGGAGAAGTAGCTACCATACAGTTTGTAACACCTCCGCTCATGTGTGTACATAGCGTAAATAAATGGTGCCTTAGACAAGAAAAACTGTTAACCCCAATAACTCTAAATGGCAGCAACCTCCCAATGAAAGCTACCTTGCTTGGTCCCAGCATACAAACATGGCTCTACCATACAAAAACTTCCATGGGTCTACTATACCTTACCATATTCAACCACCACACTTATCATACTCTACCATACTCTACCATACTCTACCATACTCTGCCATACTCTACCAAACCCTACTGTTCTCTACCATCCTAGGTAGACCCCTGTAATAATATAACATCTCTAATGCGACCAAGAAAATTTAGGTGATACACTAATACAGATTCCACTGCAGTGTTCTCATGTAGGATGGGAGAACAACACATGACACAATTGTGTTTATAAATCGTAACACTTATTTCTGCTACTGAGGGTTTCTGGCGGTGTACACCTTCACTAACGATACGGCTTCTCACACAGGCTTTGGCACTTGTGACTGAGCCAAATTGCTGCACTAATCCGATTAACACACACGGCATAAGGAGAACACACAGGAAGTCCTGAGAGAAGACATCTCTGGACGGTTTAGTGTAGTCTGGGGTTTGATGTGGCAAGATAAGTATCATCAGATTTTCCAAAGCGAAAGCTAAACCTCGTCCCACACTGAACACATGATGGGGGGGCATGTGGCCAACTATGTTGATGCATTTAGTCAATGTTGCCAAATTCCAGATCTTGAAAGTAGCGTCTGCAGAGGTTGTTTCATGGTACGCCGCTTCCATCACTTCAGCCTCGTAGACTATCACTGCAAACAACTCAACTCTCGTTTGTACATTAACCTTTCTAACATGACTACTGTGGTACCCAACTCGCACAGATTGAGTTGCAGGGTCCAACACAAGACAGTGGGCGAACCCAAGTTCAGTGCATCCCATTTGCCTAGGGCTCACAATTGAAGAACCCAACGGTTAAACCCAAAATAAATCATTTCACATTGTGCAATTTGGTAGGTTATCAAGCCTGGAGAGGCATAGTCTCACTCCCAGGCATGCCTGACCTCTACTCAGGCACAGTCAGGTGTGCCCGGTACGACACTAGGAAAGGTAAGATATATACCCCATATACCGGGATGTTATGTACATCATATCATATTATTATCCAGTTGATAATTATCACCATAGTACGAAGCTATACCGGAAAATATCATGAGTTTGTTGCCATCTGTATTGTTACGAGTGCGCAGCACGAGTAACAATGCCAATGGCAACAAACGAGTGATATTTTTTCCGGTATAGCTTGGTACTATGGTGATAATGACTTTATCACACGAACCTTCGATTTCATTGCATGTTCAGATGCAGCGCACGTGACTTGTAGTACCTGATACGGATTCTCACGTGACTTGTAGTACCTGATACGGATTCTCGCGTGACTTGCAGTACTGATACGGATTCTCGCGTGACTTGTAGTACAAAATACGCCTTTTTAAAACTGCGTGCAGCTGCAAGGCTTCCCCATTGACTCCCATACATTAGCGCGAGTTAGACGTATGATAAATCATATTATCATCCAGTTGAATTTTCCTATTCCCGTGCCGTGTGATATCGCACGGGTGTTATTGCACGGGTCGGGGCTATGTGATATCCTAGCAACTACAATGTGCTTTAATTAAAACCGGTATGTTCAAACGGCGAGCTACTTGATACTTTGTGTGAGAAGAGACGCGACGCTGTTGTGGTAATGGATAATATATACTTTATTATACTCGTTAGTGTGCATATCATACTCGTGGGCTGCATTTTCACTCGCCTTTGGCTCGTGGAAATACTTGTGCAATAACTCACGATATTGCACGCTAACTCGTGTAATAGGTATGTTGCAGCTATACCTGGAAACGTTATTAATGTAAACTACGCTATATACATCATATCATATAGCAGGTATCCCTGGAAACGTTATTAATGTAAACTACGCTATATACATCATATCATATAGCAGGTATCCCTGGAAATGTTACTAGCAATGTGTTTGGTACAAATTGTACAGTATGTATATACACCTGGAAATGTATACCTGGAATGTTATGTAAATAGAAGCAAATTTTACTAGAACTGTGTTTGGTACAAATTGCAGGCATAGCTGAGAATGTTAAATGCTATGTACGTCCAAGAGTGCATAAAGACGTCTTTTATATTGCAGAGAGAGAAACGTTTGGTGCAAATTGTACAGCAGGTATACCTGGAATGCCACAGGCAGTTTAGAACCCACACATTCAAGCAGAGGTAAGCAAAATGTTCTAACTTACCTTTGAGGGGTTACTCAGTGCTTGAAATCTTGTAGTTACGCTTTTTGTTTGAAATCTTTGTCTGAACTCTCGAAAATCTTGTCAAAATGTGATACATGTATATGAAAGCTCAAATTCCCCTGTTCATTTACGTTTTTTTTTGGGTGATTACATGACTAGAAATCTTCGGAAACTGTCCTGGAATTTGGAGTTCTTGCACATTTTTCCCAGAGATTAACCTTCTTACCCGTTCATCCCCCAGGCTGATCCCCAGGAGTTCTTCACAATCCAGTAGGGCTCTCCAGACTCAGTGGTATTGTAGCCCACAGCCAGCACTGATACAGGAGGAGGAAGGGGGAGGGAGGGGGGAGGGAGGGAGGGAGGGAGGGAGGGAGGGAGGGAGGGAGGGAGGGAGGGAGGGAGGGAGGGAGGGAGGGAGGGAGGGAGGGAGGGAGGGAGGGAGGGAGGGAGGGAGGGAGGGAGGGAGGGAGGGAGGGAGGGGGAGAGAGGGGGGGAGGAAGGTAGGAGAGTAGGAGAGGGGGTAATCCACATTTCACAAGCTAAATGAGCATTACAGCACCTACCAGCATGATTCACATGTTGGGGATCTTTATGACAGAGGTTGCTATGGAGAAGAAGCAGACACCCCAAACATTACAACAGGGAGACCAAACATTCGGTCTGTGTACTATACACTTGTATCAGTGTTATGGTACTTTACCGATGGATACACAACCTCATGGACATCCCAGAACTCTTTTACTTCCTGTTGACTTCCTTTTGTTTAGGGAAGTTGAACCATGAAACTTTTCCAAAGAGACATTAGAGTGAATCTCGGTGCTCCCAACAACTCACGAGATTTATCACCTTCCTAATATGGCAACTTGTTTTTCCTGAATTGTGTGACAGTGCATCTCATCTTAACGTCTCACGCTAAGTACATCTTAGTTGCCTGGGCACAACCAGTGCACACAGGACGCTAGTCAATCAACATTACTCTCCTACCAACACACCGCACAAATTGCACCATCAACCATCCAGACTAGCTCCCAAGCAGGGATTCGCCACAGAGGCAGAGGAGCCCAGGACTGCCATAAAATACCTAAGTTGTCTTTGGGATATCCCAGGAACCAAACTATCCCAGTGGACATCGGACCTATCGTGGGATTGCCCTCTATGGTATCCTAGAATATTTCATGGATGAAACCTTGCACAGCAGTCTGAGCTGTTCCTTCTGTCTGGGACAACTACAGGGCAAACCTGGGTTAAGCCCACTACCCCCCAAAGTCTCGGGGAGTGGGGGCCCAGTTGCTTGGGACAACTCCAGTGCTGCAGGCCAAACTGGTGCCCTCCATAAGGTATAAGGTATGTAAGGAATGTGACAGTTATGTAATTCAAAGGCAAAATGGTGCTTGGTAATCGCTGCACTTCTGTCTGAGGCTGGGGAGAGAGAGGGGGGGAGGAAAGGGACCCACATGGGCTTCCTGGAAAAACCAAAAGGCATTTTTTCATATTTTGGGGATTTAAGTTGCTATTTCAGGTATACATTGGCAGAGTGTCCAATTTCTATTTCATTGTTTTTGTGTATGGAGCAATTTTAGTTAGGTAAACACACATCTGCAGTTTCACCTCATAACCTTGCACACATTTTTATGATTCCATGTCTGCACAGAAGACCATAACACATGACGATGTTATTTTCAATAAAAACGGTGTCATCCTGTGCTCTAACATAACTAGCCTTGTACCCAGGCCACATAAAGGAGGAAAGTGCACTTTTCCACCTCCGACGTAGCCTGCTTGTGAGGCTAGGTACATACAGTTTGGGTCATTTGGGTCAATCCAAACTGGAATAGGAATGGGACTGTACCTGGAATAGACTCCCTTCTTATAAAGCTGGAACCCCATGGTGACATCGTAACATATGCTGACTGGACCCACGCTGCCAACTGCCTGGTATATTCCATCCTCATCTCCCTGTGAGGACATGAAAGGTATCAGAAAAGGTGACACATCAAAGGGGAGTATGTTTGTTAAAATACCTCTTTGAAAGAAAAAAATGCACCGGAAAAAATGTTGTTTATCATACTATGGTATGGCCTGGATACAAGCTATACTCCACCCTGGCATCCATGTCTCTGTAAAATCTTTTTTTGCACAATTATACCAAAAAGTGTCGAAGCCACGAATAGTGCACATAAAAATTATATAACATACTCGTTAGCCATCGTCCCAGTCTTCCTTAGTAAGTAATGAGTTCTTAGAGCCTTCATGATTGTGTATCAACAGTGAGGGAAGAACAACCTGATACCACCAAGGTGATGCTACCAACCATCTATCTATCTATCTATCTATCTATCTATCTATCTATCTATCTATTTATCTATCTATCTATCTATCTATCTATCTATTTATCTATCTATCTATCTATCTATCTATCTATCTATCTATCTATCTACTATAGTGCTCAAGGGTGAAAACTCCATGGTTGCATGTGCTTTTTTGTTTTTTAAGAACAAGTATTGCACACATGAGTATTACAGTACTGATGTGTATAGTCCAAACCAAGTTTGTGGATGCGAGGTGTCCCTATGGTCAATCTGTTACCTCGGTGATGTTGACGACAGCTGAGACAGTGGCTGCCACGTCAGCAGGATTAAACCGGCACTTCTCATCTGCTGCTACATAAGGATAATCTTCCTCACTCTCAAGTCCCCCATTGTAGTGGATGTACTCATATGCCTGTGAGGGGAGGCCTCTGTGGGGGAGGGAGGAGGGATGAGAGGGAGGATGAGAGGGAGGATGAGAGGGAGGGAGGGAGGGAGGATGAGAGGGAGGGAGGATGAGAGGGAGGGGGATGAGAGGGATGACAGGGAGGTAGGGAGGGAGGGAGGGAGGATGAGAGGGAGGGAGGGAGGGAGGGAGGGAGGGAGGGAGGGAGGGAGGGAGAGAGGGAGGAAGAGTGTCAGAGGAAGTGATAGGAGGTAAAATGAGTGGAATGTCAGACAAATGCAGATATAAAAGACAGCATCAGAAAATGAGTACAGTTAATTGCGACATAGTCCACGTACCCATCACAGCCATGATTGTTGAACGCCTGGGCACAGTCGACCAACTGCTGTTCAGACTATCAGAACACACACACAACAGACACGGGAGGCAGAAACATCAACAAAGGAGAAACATCAACAAATTGAGGACAAACACAGGAAACAGTCTTACCTGAGTATCAAGGGTAAAGCTAAATAGAAACATCTCACAGAAGCAATGGTGTGTTTGAAAGAACAGCTACTGACCAGTAAAAGGCATTCCACTCAACCTATTTTAACTCAGACGCCACAGCCTTTAACTGCTGGGGGTTGAGGGTAACTCCACGGTTTTCAGCTCGCAAAAGGCTGTACCACAACAAGTCTAGACTAATGCTTTTCACTTGTACCTCATACCCAGGCTATGGGGCTATCAGAATAGGGTGCAAAAAAATGGTATACAATAACCCCCTGAAATCATGGGGTATCTTTTCACGGTTGCAAAAGCCTTTTGTTGAGCTGTTTGCCCGAAAAAGAGATGTGAGTATAACCTCGTTCCCAAGCTTGCAGGGAAAGCCTGGGAACGAGGCTAGCTAGTGTGGCTAATCACTATGGCTGCACAGTACTATAAGACTACAGAGACATGACCTGGGTACAAGGTCAATGGTCTTTGGTTACAAAGTTAATGAATAACAGGAAATCATGTACATTCTTGTACCATTTGGGAATCCTTATCATATCATTCCCAAACAGTAAGAGAATGGTGTCTCTTAGAGTACATACAAACAAGAGGAACAAACAAGAGGAACATCAACTGAAGAGCAGAATACAGGCTCGCAAGATTTGGGAGCCAAAATTGCACACTCCTCCACACACACACACAACTGACCAGGGAGATCAGCTGGCCAGTCTTCAAGGCGTGGTGAGACTCCAAACAGCCAGTGGTAGAGAACGTCCAGCAGCTTCCACACATCCCCTGCAGTGCAGAGACAAGTCATTTGCAGCCTTATTCCCCTTCCCCCCCTCCACCCCCCAGTTACCAAACCCTCCTGCAGGTCAGTTGTAGCCTCATTCCGCCACAAGATGAGGAAGAAGAGGCTGTGTTGCAAGGTGAACTTAGCCCAAGCCTTTACCTCCATCAGTATTCAAGGAGCTGTTTGTCTTTTACCTGACATTAATAAGGGATGGTGTCAGGTAGAGACACATGGAGGGCGGTGCCAGATTGTTACAATTCCCAAAGTTACTGAAGCAATCAAATAGTGGAAGTGACAATGACCTCAGAACACAGTTAAGATAAACTTGTCAGGTGTGTAAGTCACATCTGAGTTAGGGTTAATTGTTGGCCTGTGTGAAGCCGTTCTCCGCAAGCATTTATGCTCCTCCAGTTTCACTGTACTGTAGCTGTATTGCTAACTTATGCAACAAAATGTTTTACAATATGAGCTTAAAATAGGTCATCTTTATAAGGCTCCTATGCATGTCACATGATTACCGATAAAGCCTAGGGCCCTCGGAAGCTCTCTTAGAGCAGGGTGGTCATCAGTTGTGACACTCAAACCCGAGACGTGGTTGATGATGTTTTCATGTAAAAATGTTCAACCTTTTTCAACAGTTAAGAAGATCTCTCGTAGCATGTCACTAAATGACTTTCTAAATTCACAGCGAAAGGAAGATCTGTGTGTCTTGTCACCCATGGTCCGTACTGTCAGTTGGCTACAAGCAGCCATCACATATGTCCTGTGTTCAGCTGGGATTTCCTCTGGTTGTATATCAGGCTAGGTAGAAGACGGCTTGGACAGAAATATGATGGTTCAAAAGTCAACAAACGATATGTGAAAGCTGCCCCAACTACCCTGCTGCTGGCGGCCCTAAGGTCAACAGAAAGGTCACATGACCAACCTGGTTTTTGACAGGTGTGACCACACCCTTCTGTCTCCAGTCAATGGCAGCTGGCACTGTCTGGCGAATGCCAAGGTGACCCGTACCACTGCGTGTAGCAGAACAATTCTGAAACAGAAAAATACCCGAATTATTATTAATAAGCAGTTGTATGATTGGGTGACATTCCATACCTGGGGTGCCATGAGATAGAGCTCCTTGAATTCCTCAAATTCCATGTCAGCAAAATAATTCAGTTCCACTGTAGAAGCAAAAACCACTCCATTTCACTTGGCAACTCACAGGCTAGTAAGCACACAGTGGAACCATCACCAGCCATGAGATACTGAGAAACCTCCACAACACACACTACCATAACCAAAGCTATATCAAAAAATAAATATCCATAATATCCAGTGAAACTCTACACTATTTATCCAACTTACAAAGCTGTGCCAACAAATAAGCCTCACCTTTAGGCCCCTCCCCATTGTCTCTCACTGCGAGTGACGGAAGTTGGGTGGGGGCCTGGGAACGACATTACTTAAAAAGTTTGTTCCAATCTGTGTTGTGCAGCATGGCAACAATGCTGAAGGCAACAAACAAGTGATGTTTTTCTGGTACAGCCGTTTACATGGCAACGGTGACTAACAAATGAACCTTTAATTCCATGGGGGTTCATTCAGATGCAGCGAACAAAGCGATCCACCCATGCCACATGCTACAATACACACACGTAGCCTCTTGCTCTGATTCCTGCCCAACTTTTCATCCCTTGGGGGGCCTAGTAACAAGGCTAGCACACCCATTCATGATCAAAACAACAATGTAGCAGCATACCTGAGCTATTAGACATTGCAACGGTTTGTTATTGCAATAAGAAGCTTACAAATAAAGTCAGGCAGTTTCTCCATGCCTTCTGTAACCTGAACATCAGCATTAAGATAGCTACACAAATTGTGAACTGCTAAAAAGTTGTTTAGCCCTTATGAAGTAGACACAAGTCAAATAAAGAGAAACTGAAAAAAGGGTAGTACGTAGTACCACAACAATGTAATTTGGCTGTAGGGACAAAAGCCAATATCATATTTCCATGTGTAGTTGCTGCCCTGGACTAGCTACCAATCTCAGATTGTGCATACTTGGCCACTCATAAACTTGTCTTGGGACAATCCTCTTATCGGGAGAGAGGGAGGAAGAGGGGAATATGTGTGTCAGAGAGTTGGCAGACTCTCTATGTAGTGATGGCACAGACACGCAAACATAAAAAACAGTGCTAGCAAAGGTGACACTTTTCTTATTAAAATTAAATTTTGTACAACAGTGACAACTTGGAAACAGTCTAAAGTTCTCACTTAAAATATCACTATGGAATTGGGCATATCACAGTACAAATTTACCTGCATGCACAGGCATCCTATTGTAAGCATCCCGGTATGAACCTTGAGAACTGGGATGCTGCAACATGCAGGACCTTAGCTCAAGTTTCTACAACTCTAGTACACACTAAGCACAGCAGTCACTGAATAGATTGAGCATGTAATTTTGTAAAAATTTTTTGGACCATTCTGGTTTTAGCATCTCTCTCCACCTCTACATCCATGATTACCACTCAAAGCAAGCAGTCACTACTCTTAGCTGTGTGGAGAACTTGTACATCTCCCCGATACTGACAAATTGCTGGTTACTTATATTCAGATGCCAATCCGTGGACTAACTCAAGATCTTGGTTTTAGCATCCCTTTCCACCTCTACATTTATGATAACATGCAAAGACTCTTAGCTGTGTGGAGAATGTGTACATCCCCCTGATAATTGGGGGAGGGACTTTGTATTTCTTACCTCGTTTGCATACACTTTGTTACGCTATTCTTACATCCTTTTCCATTTGTCATGTTTTTATTTGCTTGTATATACGCACACATTGGGACTGGGTCAAAAGTCCTGGCCATGGGCGAGTTTCACAATTCACCACTGCTAGGGTTATTGTTTAGTGTTTCAGGGTTTCATACGGAACAGTTAACAGTCGTGCTTCTTGGGAGGTCAAAGTAGCATGGACCACTGGTAGAGGTAGATTGGGTTCAGAGTCAAATTTCTTGTGAACACTAACCTAGGGTCTTGACACAGTATGTGCAGTCTCATACAGTGGAACTTAGGTTTGGGAGGGGAGGGGAGGGGGGAGGGGAGGGGGGAGGGGAGAAGGGGAACTGTTCTCCCACTCCCCTCTCTTGTAAACATCTAACAAACAAGCTCTAGTCACCATCTACGCACACTCATAAGTGTGTTTCTCCTTGCTGAAGTTGGTGATGAAGATCGCATTGTTCATGAAGATCTCCAGCCTGTTCTGGTATTCATCATCACTGTCATAGTTTTTGTTGTACTGTGAAGAGATAGGGAAGGGGAAGGATGAGAGGGAGGGAGCGAAACCTATCTATATTGTGCATGCCATGGAACCAGCATTTTTGGGCCTTTAGGTCAGTAGATTTATTGTTTTGCACCAGCACCCGCTTCATTTGATACCAGCCACCTCAACTTTCGTTATCACCTTCCAAACCATTAAAAATGGGCACGTCATGGTAAGACTGGTCTGGTTCCCAGGATACATGGATTGGGAACGTATTTGGGAAATGAGGGCAAACACGGACATCCACGGAGCGAGGTCATTTGCACAATGTGTATCCCTGGTTTATCAAAAAATTAGTTCCAGGGGGAACCAATTTTGGGGGGTCCATTTTTATGCGCCTATCAATATTATGCCCCACTACCCCCCGTACGGGCAGATAGCGGGCAATATAGGGGCTTTGACCGAAGGAGGCTGCCCCTATAGTCGGGCATTTGATTGCCTCTGAAGACATCTTGAATACGGCAATGGTCTCCGTATACTGCACAGTTACACTGCGTGTGTCAAATCCCCAGTAATCCCCCACCTTCTGCAAGGGGATTTGATTATAGGGTATGTCCCGTATATTGGGGCAATTGATATTTAAATTAGTCAAATCCCCACCTTGCCCCACTATAGCCCGTACAGGGGGTAGTGGGGCGTAACATTGATAGGCGCACTACCATGACAGCCTTCCCTGCCTCCAGTTTTTGATCGTTTGCAGTATGCAAAAACGAAGGGAGACCTCTCTCCATTTTTGCATACTGCAAGCAATCAAAAACTGGAGGCAGGGAAGGCCTAGTAGCGAGGCTACGAGATTCATGCTTAACCCCTTTCTAAAAATGGTGAAGGTGTTTTATGTCAATTTGAATTACAAACTGAAAGGTAAAAGATCAATGCACTCACTTTGTCCCTCCAAGCATCAAAAGCTTCCTTATACGCCTCTAAAAAAAGAAAAGATTCGTATGCAACGGTGAACATGACGACTACATAATTTACAGCTAGTGTAAACCAGCCACATCCCCTTCTCGCTGCAACACTGAAATTGCAGTTTAGATTATTCAGC
Organism: Agelas oroides; assembly: GCA_949130485.1. Lineage (NCBI taxonomy): Eukaryota > Metazoa > Porifera > Demospongiae > Agelasida > Agelasidae > Agelas > Agelas oroides. The sequence continues at coordinate 5,762,969 of OX422198.1, forward strand.
ACCGCAGACCCCCCGAGGACCCTGTTTACCTGGGTCAGGAATGACAACGGGAATGTAGCCTATCGCGACATGCAACAGGGCTGCGCAAGCGCAAGCAACAGCAACCAGCTTCCAAGCGGCCATTTTGGATCACATGCTCACTTACAGCGGGCGGGCGCCCCTTACTTATTGCAGCTGCCACTTGTTCTATGAATTCACTCGCGGAATGGAGGCGCTTATCAAGTCTTTGGAAGGTCCTAACGGGGGGAAATCAAATAACAAAGAAGCACCACAGGAAGTGGTTAGCAACATGCAATTCTCTTTTTTGGGCAATAAATTGATGTTGCAATTGTTATGTGTCTGCACATATTATGCTGCAGAATGGGGTACTAGCAGTACATGTGAGAACTGTGAAGATGATTGACTCTGAAAGTAAGTGGTACACCTCACGTCACAAGCCAGACTCCGTTTCCCCTTGCTATTGCCTTTCATGTGTTATATACAATGTAACCTGCCTTATATGGTAGCCTCATTCCCGCCACAGTATGAGTAGTACACATATGTACCATCATCTACAAGTGTGTATTGGTGCCCATTTATATATAACCCTCAAGAGTTCATAACAACTCTTGATACCCTACATACCTAAGAACCTACTAGCTCCTTCTAGTGGCTTGGAAAAGAGGGGTAGAAACCATGTTGCTATGGCAATGGTTACCACAGTGTAGTAGTTACCAATAAAAGAGCGTCTGGCCAGTATTTATCATATGTGATGGTACATGCAATCCATCACGACTTAACAAATACTCTGCAACAAAAATTTTACAGTTTAACTTCACCAGGAGCTTTGTTGCGCTCGTAAGCTCCTAACTTCAGTCATGCCATGCAGTCACTGAGTAATTTGACGCAAAGATATCCAAACAAAAAAGACTAAATGATGATCCAAAATGTCCAGTTGAGTTGCTCAACCATACATATGCATGCATACAATGTTCTGTCTTGAATTCAAAGTCATCCCAGACTGTCGACTTGCATAAATAAAACGACTGTTCATGTAGAATGATCAACTGACACAGGAGCAAATACTCTAAACAGCACATAATGTTCACACTTCTCCTACAGAGTACATACAGATATGGTGTCATGTGGATGCATGATCACCAATATTCTCCTTGAATTATACTGTGCCTGTGATTGTCTTATTTTGTTTCATCAGTCAGTTCTTCTGTGGCGGGTCTACTACAGTTGAGGGTGGAGGTCTTGGGGCATGTGAAGCTCTTCTCCTTGTCCAGTACATTGCAGGATGGACAGATTGTCTGCAACAAGCTCAAACACTTCATGGTCAAGGTACATCTCACACTGAGTCTCTTATCTTTAATTCAATTCACACCAGTAGCCTCACCCCCAATCCTAACTTGAGAGATGAGATCTGTTAACAAAGACATGTTATGAGGCAACAATAGAAGAAAGTCAAAAGCAGCCGTTGCCAGGAAACGAACCCAGGGCTCCTGGCTTAAGCTGCCAATGCTCTACCACTAAGCTACAACCACTGAACAACCACTAGCCCTCACAATCCTCTATATGTACTTTCACTTTCGTCTATCTTCACTGCATAACATGTCTTTAGAGGCGAAATCTTCAAAGCATGAGACAGCAATGTTGTTGTTCATACAGGTTCCAGAGAAGATAGATGACCCTCTGAACATGATCTGTATGGAACTCCTGATCCTCTCCCCTCTCCTTCCTGGGAGTGAGTCCGTGCTGGGAAAAGCAACCCTTCACATCCATAACATCATACACGTGAGCACATTAACAAGTACACAACCTTCTAATAAGTGTGACACGTGTGGAAAAAAGGAGTGCATGGCCGTAGCAAACGATTGGGCTGGTCGGGTTTTGGCCCGACCATTTTTTTTGCAGACTAAACGTGGACGTGCGCACTTTGAATACACATGAAGTTGTGCATATAAGTCAAGAACTAGTAAACTGAGCCGTCTCAGAAAAAGGCTGCCCATGGTGCACAAAGTGAACAGTTTATTGCGAGAGCTGGTGGCAGTTACCTGGTGGTAACTCAGTGGTCAGAGCTAGTACTGGGGGCTCAAACCTGAGGCCCTGGCTTTGATTCTCGGCAACTGCTAGTCTCATCCCCAGACCTCACCCGGTGTGTATATTAATAACTTCTAATATAACATGCAGAGTTACACGCTCTTACTCAAGCCGCCTGTTCATATGCACTCTTGCCAGGAATTGATAGCTTACATCTCAATACATATGGGAAAGTGAAACACTGGCAGTCACTTAGTCTTGGTCCCAGACCCAAAACTAATCCCAGTGTGGATCGCTTTCAGTATCACAAAGGGAAGAAACTTTCCTGTGAAATTTGAAACCGGTCGGAATTTACTACCAGTAAAATAGTAACACATACATGTACTGTGCATGCTGCGTAGACACAAGCCGTTGTTGCTAAGCACGTGACCAGGAGTTCTATTTTTAGTAGAGTTCAATAATTTTGACTGGACTACGAGTTACACGCTCTTACTCAAGCCACCCGTTTTTATGTGCTCTTGATTCCTGGTAATAGGGGAACCCTTGATGACCACAACTTCCTCAGTGTATAAATTATATCATCTTTGTTTTCAGGACTCCCCAATGGCAGCCCAGTGTGAACTGAAGGATAGCACAGGGGCACCCTTTGCAATGGTGATGGCTGATTATGTCTTCACTTACGGCATCTGTGGGTTTGGGGAATCTTGTCAGGTAGACACGTGTAATGCTAATCATCCAGTGCCTAGCCGACATGTATAATAAGTGTTGCACACAGGTTTGGACACTATTAGATCTCTTTCTACGTATAGCTATACATACTTACATTAGCTTGCTATCTACATGTTCAAATTTGTTGACAGTAAATGTAATTGCTTTGAACACTGTGCCCCTTGGTACAGGTGAATAAGTTAGCAGACAGAGTGAATAAGTTAGCAGAGGAGGTTGGCATGAGACTTAATTATTGACCTGATGTGATTGGTCAGAATTACCAACCATGGTACAAGTCCTTGTTAACTGACTGATGAACTCATAGACCTTCCATGTGTCCCAGTAACAAAACTTGTTACCATGGTGATGGCATCAGTATTTAGTTATCATGGTATTTTCAATTACCATGTATGGTATTTTAGTTATATACACAAACATGTTAACAAGTGATGTACGGTTTCAGTGTTCCATTGGTTTATTAGTGGAGAAATTTGAGTCATGTGTGTATACACATGTACCGCACCCAAATCAACAAACATCAATTTCTGTTGCAAAGTGTTTAGAGCTGGGGTAAAACCCTACCACAATGATCTCATGTTCAGACCTTGGAACGCACAAAATTTTGCTATTACTCCACTCCACAGATTCAGCATCATGTGCATAAGCCTGAACACTATCTTCACTTCTCCCTTTTCCCCCGCCTTCCACCAAGGGACAATAGGGAGAGCATTAATGGGTAGGCAGAGTAGAATACCTCTGTCTGGAATGTTTGATTGTTAAAATTACCAAACAATACTTCTACCAGACTACAAGATACCAAACTATACCCCCATATATCAAACTACCTACACTACAAGATACCATGCTAACCCCCTACTGCCAGCTGTTGAGGTGCAGTTGGCCTCATTTACAAGTATACGTACTCCTGCAGAGAGTACCACATTCCAAATATGGTATATTTGTTTAAGGATTACGTAGTGTTTAACAGGAATGCTCACAGGAAGGAACAATCTTCAGTAGCATTTACACCCACAGAGGAAGTAATCTTGTTTTCACACAATGTTAGGTGCACAGACGTGTACTACTTAGCATTGTCTCTAGGCCTTCCCTGAGATTACTTGCAGTGGCTATAGAGCCGGAAAGACCTGGAAACAAGGCTAGTACTACTCCCTTTAGTCCACATACAGTGAATCAGGTTACAAATGATATTAGAATGGTTTGTAAGTTGAAGGGTGTCTTCTGCATCAACAGAAAATCAACAGAAAGAGGGCTTTCTGTGAAAACTACACTTCTTCACTTTCACCCTGATAATGACTATCGACAAAAGTTTATTGTTTTTTCTTGGTCTTAGTTTAGTATCCGGGAATCCTTTTGCAGGGTTTGTAGATGTTGAAACTCAAAACAGTATCACCAATAAAGCTCATACACATTCTCATTAATTTCTCTTGCAGGTTGATAATGACACCACGCCCAACCAAGCACCCCTCCTTCATCCCATTTCACAAGCATGCCACCCTCTGTATGTTAGTTGGTCTCCTTCCCAGCCAATAGTCATGGATCATATGTAACAGTGTAGCTACTGTGCTAATCTTCCAGGGAGCCATGCATACAGAAGTAAAACGTCCAAAAGACGTGCAACTGCAGTACGTAAAATTATATACCGAAAAACAAGGACTCTAGTACATAGTTCCACAGTGCCTCTGTATCACCTCCACTGTTGTGCTGGATTCTCATTACAGCGGTACAGCAAGAATCTACAGAAACACAGCCTGCTTTTATCCCAAGAATGCTGATCAATCAAATGACAAGGTAAGCATATACATGACATTGTAGTTCTCTTGTATAATAATAACACAGATGAGAATCTCATAATTATTGGCCCGAGAAATAGAAATATGTTCCCCTTGGTTTGTTAAGCCAAATCAGTTAGTAAAAGAGATGTTTTGTGTCAGCAAGCTGAAACAAGAATCCAGGAACATACATATCCTGTTTCTGAACAACTGGACAGGATTTCCTAGGCTGTGGTTTTCCCAAGAGCAAATCAGAAGCATGATCAAAAGCAGCTAGGTCCAATGAGACAGGATATCCTGGGTTTCATCAGCTGGACTGGGGTACATGCCAACTCAAAAGACATTGCTTCCTTTTAAGATTCTAGACAGCCCTAAGATGGATTAATTGAGTCAAACCTGATGCATGCTCTTTTATTCACATGGTGATATTCATTATTTAGGCTACATTCTTTACATGAGCAGTTGAAGACAGTCAAAGACAGACGCCAAAAGTTGAAGTTTCTGAAGGACGCTGTGTTGCCAGGTGGTTGTGATCAGTCCAGTGATGCTAACATTGGTGTGACAGCTAGAACACCACGCCTCACTTAACCAACCTACAGCTTGATGTCGCCCAAGATACCACTTTCATTTACCTAGCTGTACTCTGTTTTACAACATGACATTTACATGCACAACAACTAGAAAAGCTGTCAAACATACATTTGAAGTTGTAAGCAAATATGAGGAAAGTGAAAGAGCCAGGAACCCTGGCTTGAACTGTCCTACAGTACAGAGCCATACCCCCCATGCAAGCAATTTGTTCAGCATGTACTGCTGTATAGATTTTGATTTCTGTCAAATAATCTTTTGGTACCAGACACAGAAACTAAACTAGCCCATTTTTGGTGTATTCCTTACCAGTCCTGGTATTGGGGTAGTGTCATGCTACATGACTGCTGGTCAGTGAGTACTCGTGTCAACCCACATTCAGCATCCTTCCCACATGAGTAAACTGCATTACATTCATGAGCTAATTAATTAAGTGACAAACATAATTGTTTTGTTGGCCTGGCAGAGTGGCATAACCATCAACGAGCTTATTTCACACCATGCATGTGTGTCAAGAAATGTTTGGTAACATGTATGTGTAACAGTAGAAATGTCCCTGTAACATACTAATAACATACCTAAGAATGTACCTGCCAAACATATAACTATAGTACTAACTAGAGAAACACCATGACTTGCTTCTGTTCTACTTTCAAAGCACAGCGCATAGTCATGATATTCACATCATGTGAACTGATATGCACGTGTGTGTCACTGGGTTAACTTGCAGTCAATGCACCTTGAATAACTCGGAACTCAGGTTCCGATGTTAATATTGCACTCTGATCCATAGCTCACAGCAAGGGCTTATCGAGCCAAATGAAAATAAAAACCAGCTGTGACCAAGGCTACCCATGGTGACAGGTTTCCGCAGCTGTGACAACTTAGGGGACACCAACCCCAGAAGCCCTATCAGCGCAGCTCAGGCGTGTAATTATGACGTCATACGATTAATTTTGCATATCACGTTAGCAACGCGCGTGATTAATATTACTAACTGGCTTGGCTATAGGCACAGAGACAGAGACGATGGCTGCTTCGTCAGACTATCTCAAGCTCGCAGACGAGACTAAGGACGTGATTCTTGAATATGCTGTGCAAGACTGGCCTGTTGTGAAGAGCTCGGTAAGTTTGTTCAACCATAGATTGTACGGAGGTTTACAATCTATGGTTCAACGATAGCCAACAGTACATGCAGCTTGTAGCTAGAATTATAGCTATGCTGCAGTTTGCGCCCGATGGAGGGGGTAGCTACATTATGTATGGTAATGCATTGCTGCTACGCTTATGACCTATATAGTGGCGATGAATTCTATATGTCTACTGTCTGATTTGCATACAAATCCACTAGCCTTGTCTCCAAGCCTGACTGAATGGCTTAGGATGTTATACATTCAAGATGGGTACAGCTGTCTGACTGTCTGAGTATTCATAGCCAAGAACACTGCCTGCTTATGTGATCCTGCCATAATATGCCAGTGAAATCAACTACCACCTGTTTTTTTTTTATTATGCGCCTATCAATGTTACGCCCCACTACCCCCTGTACGGGCTATAGTGGGGCAAGGTGGGGATTTGACTAATTTAAATATCAATTGCCCCAGTATACGGGACATACCCTATAATCAAATCCCCTTGCAGAAGGTGGGGGATTACTGGGGATTTGACACACACAGTGTAACTGTGCAGTATACGGAGACCATTGCCGTATTCAAGATGTCTTCAGCGGTAATCAAATGCCCGACTATAGGGGCAGCCTCCTTCGGTCAAAGCCCCTATATTGCCCGCCATCTGCCCGTACGGGGGGTAGTGGGGCATAATATTGATAGGTGCATTATTTTGACTGAAATAGACTGCCAGTGTTTTTTTTAACACAACTCAAAGTGATACATTCATGGAAAGTGAGGCTTGGAGCGACATTAACACTAACCCTGTGAGGAATCTACATCCTTTTTGTGGACCAACCACCTTCGGTGCTCAGACCCTGTACTAATGGGGGCTGGGCACAAGACTACTTCAGCTCTAGGAATATGTCTCCCAGAGAGAGAAGAGATGAATTTCTTGGAAGCGACAGTTGGAACTCAAACCTGGCTCTTTGATCTTCCACGGTGGAGTGCTTTAACCACTTGGAAATAAATCACAGCAGGTTTCTGGGCACATCAGGAATGTGTAGCAGGACCCAAGCTTCTTGTTGGCAGTGGATAGAAAATTGATCAGAAACCTAATCACAGAGGTAGACAAGTTTCTTGTTGTAGAAAGTATTATAAAACTGTGCCAAGTGTAGTCGCTGTAACTGATTGGTCAGAGTTTGTACTAGCAAAAACAAGAGTCGAAGCTGACTGACTGTGTATTAACAAGGAATACGCTGCTTCAATGTACTTTTGTACTTGTATAGCATTAGTTTAGCTTTAGGGATTAGCAAGGGATAGGCCATAGTGTGCTGTAAAAGTCTACCTATAGGACCCGACAAGGTGTGTATGCTATTAACTAGGGATAGGCCATTTCAATGTACTTTTGTGCTGGCAAAAACAAACCTTTATGTTTAGGAGCTGGCAGGGATCAAACCAAGGATAGGCCATTTAACATAGTTTGTACTGGCAAGGGAAGAGTCTAACTTTAGGTGCTGGTGAGGTGTGCACACTGTTGACAAGGAATAGGCCATTTCAATATTTCATAGTTTGTACTGACAAAGCAAGAGTCCTCCTTTGGGGTTCATGAGGTGATTACCTGCCTGTGTCCTATTGTTGCCGGTTATAACCTTTCAGAAATGAAGTACACAAGGAGAACGGGGTGGTGATTAACCAAATTTGGAGAAGTTGCTTGAATACCATCGTCATACAGTTATAGATGAAGTTACTGACGTTCAGTTTATTTGTTTCCGCAGAATGGGGTGGAAGTATCGACACATCAGTGCTCCAACGCACCAGTCAAAACGTAAGCCAACTAAACAGGTTACATCATTCATTACACCACTTTGTACATCCTCTCTGTCAAATCAACTAACCACAATAGCGCTTCCTGTATCACAAGTGGGTGATTCCCAAGTCTTTAAACAAAATGTCAGCAACCCCAGTTTTACAACATGTGATCTGATGCGTAACCACAGCACAGAATTGATGCGGCAAAGCTATGTATTGTGGTTTAACATGAGTAGCTAGTACAAGCTTATATACTAGCCTCGTTCCCAGGCCACTCCCAGATTTTATCTCACAGCCACGGCTGGGAGATAAAATCTGGGAGTGGCCTGGGAACGAGGCTAACTCATTGGCTCATAGTTCAGCACAAAGCAGTACATACTGGAAATTTGCTGTACATGTATACATCACAGTACACATTGATCCAAAAAAGTATAGGTACATACAGAGTATCGATACACATCACACATCAAGTGTTTCGAGATGTATAGATACACATCATACACACCCAGGCAAAATGTATTTGTACACATCACTACTAGACAAATGTGTAGATACATATCACACATTACTAGACAAAATGTAGGTACACACATTTCATCATACCCTCCCCGGACAGACACACATTCCATGACACATTAGTTTATGAAACCATGTTGGGTACAGTTACTTGCACTGTAATGCTGGAATGTCCTCTCACATGACCAGGGCACTTCCTGACACTTGTAAACAAGCTGTGTGCTGCCAACAGAATCCCGTATAACCATCTAAGTTTATAACAGTGCAACCATGAGTGGCTGTGTTGTCGTCCACCTATCTTTTGTCACGTATCCACAACGTCCAGTGATTGGAGTGTCGACTATGTGAGCCAACCAGGAAACAGATGTCTAGTGTTTCTGTGTTTGATTGGTTGACATTGTTGGCACTCTGGTTGTGACTGGATGTTGCAGGTTACAAAATCTTAAGAAAGGCACATTTTACTGCTCTAACTTCCCTCCCTTAAGAAGAACACTTTAGCCCCCTCCCCCTCTCTCTCTTTCTGTTTCCATCTGGAGGAACCTGGGAATGCAGTTAGCCCTTTCTGTAGTCTCTGTTTACAAAAAATTAAAGAATGGAGCAACTTTACTATATTGTCCTCCCCCCTCCCCTCCCCCTTCCACCCCCTAACGCACAGCTACAGAGCAGTAGGTGTGGTAGACGCACCCCCAGCAAAAACCTTTGAATATATCATTCCTGGTCCTAGAAGATTAAAATGGGACAAGACTATAAAAGTATGTGAGTTTAGGGAATTTTTGGGCAGTGTTCAAGTATTCTATCTGCAGATGAGAGCCTCGTATAGTTTTGTGCTTTGTATAACTGTAATTTTGTTCTGCATTACAAGTGCCAGATTAGCTCTATGTGCACACTAGCCACAGCAGTGGTTAAACAAAAATTGCATATTCTCATATTTACCAAATTTAAGTACCTTCATGTTAAGATAGCTAGTTTGGCCACTGTAACCCCTGTGTCACCGTAGGTTCAATTCAAATGTTTGACCCCATGCGATCGCCGTGGATTAGCTCTCAACAGTAGCTTGTTCCCAGTCCAGTCCTTCTCACCATCAGCTTTTGATAGCTTGCAATAGCCTCGTTCCCAGTCCTTCCCAGCATCCAGTTTTTGATTGTGGGATGGCCTGGGAACGAGGCTAAGCTTACAGTATGCAAAGGCTGAAGGCTGGCAATGAGACTTGCGTACACTTGTACTTACAAGGACTCTCCCAACCATGGTAATGATCTAATGATCTGTGTGTGTTTTTCTTCTCACTTTTGTAGTGGTCAGAAGTTGTGAAAGAAGTTAATGAGGTAAGCATTAGGCTTCAGTACTGTCTGGAACAAGGAGCTTGCATGCACAATAGGTATTGTTAGGACCAAACCATACGTGTATAGTGGCATTATTGTTGCGCCAGGGAAATTTTTGTCAAACCTAATAGTGTAGTATTGGGGTAAAAGTTATTTTCATCAATAAATCATTGCTGAAAACCCGCCCACAACTTATGGTGCTTGGAACTAATGTATGATTTCTGGATGTGTTTTTACTGATAGACCTTAGCTACACACTGGTAAACCTAATAGTGTAGTATTGGGGTAAAAGAAATAAATACTGGATGGCATGTATGTTTGGAAAGCAACAAATGCACATAAATTCAACCAGCAAGAAGGCTATCACATTATGGAGAAGGAAGTTGAGTTCACCTTGACTCAGAACCTGATTGAATTTCTCTAGTGATGGAGGCGAGAGATAATTAAGTCTGAGTGAAGACTTCTCTACATGGAATTGTAGTCTTTCAGTGGGGCAGGGCAACTCGTGAAAAATTCAGCCTGGGAACAAGATTAGGATTTAACAAGATTTCTGAAAGATACGATAAAGAACAATCTGTTAAAGATTTGGTCTCTGAAGACAAGTCATTCCTAGACAGTGAAGGACAAACACAATACCAGTAATAAGAAGAGTATATGAAATTGCCATACATGGTCCTCATCCCCCTCCTTAGAATACAGTGGTGCATCGCACATTGATAAACAGTGCAGCGAAAGGTTTGATATCTTCACGGGAGTACTTGGACCTTGTGACACACTACCGTGACTATGAAGGAGGACTGTATTTCACATGTGGTAAGCACGAGTGCATTTTACGGAAGCTAGTAAGATTGGATTAAACTCCCACACTGTGTATCATGTTGAATGAAATTTGAATACTGTACAGAAATTGCTCTAATGCTCATTCCTAATTAGCCAGTGAAGGATATTATATAGTGCGCCTCACCAAATAGCACCATGTTGACGATAAGTTATGTCTGGAATCTGAGATTGCTTGTACTCATTCCCATGTGGTCTCATTCCCAAGTCCCTCAGGGTCATTCCCAAGTCTTACAGTCTCATTCCCAAGTCTTACAGTCTCATTTCCAAGTCTTACAGTCTCATTCCCAAGTCTTACAGTCTCATTCCCATGTGGGTCACCCAGTCTCATTCCCAGTCTCATTCTCATGTGGGTCACCCAGTCTCATTCCCAATCTCATTCTCATGTGGGTCACCCAGTCTCATTCCCAGTCTCATTCTCATGTGGGTCACCCGGTCTCATTTCCAGTCTCATTCTCATGTGGGTCACCCAGTCTCATTCCCAGTCTCATTCTCATGTGGGTCACCCGGTCTCATTTCCAGTCTCATTCTCATGTGGGTCACCCAGTCTCATTCCCAGTCTCATTCTCATGTGGGTCACCCAGTCTCATTCCCAGTCTCATTCTCATGTGGGTCACCCAGTCTCATTCCCAATCATTCTCATGTGGGTCACCCAGTCTCATTCCCAGTCTCATTCTCATGTGGGTCACCCACTTTCATTCCCAGTCTCATTCTCATGTGGGTCACCCACTCTCATTCCATGAGGATCCTCTTGCTTGAGCATATCAGGAAATCAGTGGCCATTACATCTAAATAGCATAACAGCATCTTTTGGCCTCTGCAGGTACTGGTATAGACTACAACTATCCAGAAGACCCCAAGCTTGTCCGTGGAATGAACTACCCAAGTGGAGTACTGTGCTTCCCAGTGGACGGGTAAGCCAATCATATATTTATTGCCATGTTATACTCTTAAATAGTAGTCAAACTGCTATGCTAGCAGGGTAGCAATATCTTTACACTACCCATGAGCATGAAATGTCATAGTGAATACAAGATGGATCTGGAGTGCGGGGAGGGGGGGGGGGGGGGTAGAGCGAGTCCTTTGTTCCTCTCCAACTTGTAGAGTTCTTCTGGCCACCAGTGTTTCAGATAAAATGCTAACCTCCCCTACGAGCAAATTGGAAGAGTATTACCATACCCAGATTTAGGGGAGTGTCTTGGAACTGATGAACAAGATAGGACAAGAAACCAGGCCAAGCCAATGACTTACCACATTTCTTTCTTTCCTGGTTTGGGAAACAAGCATGCAGTCCTCCCATGAAGTACATTCTGCACAGTGTGTGCGGTATAAACCTTGGCTTGCCCAAGGGTTGTGGTTCAGTGGTAGCCTTGTTCCCAGGCCTTCCCACCGTCCAGTTTTTGATCACTTGCAGTATGTAAGAACAGTGGTAGCCTTGTTCCCAGGCCTTCCCACCGTCCAGTTTTTGATCACTTGCAGTATGTAAGGACAGTGGTAGCCTTGTTCCCAGGCCTTCCCACCGTCCAGTTTTTGATCACTTGCAGTATGTAAGGACAGTGGTAGCCTTATTCCCAGGCCTTCCCACCGTCCAGTTTTTGATCACTTGCAGTATGTAAGGACAGTGGGAAGGCCTGTGAACAAGGCTAGTTCATTGGTTATTCATGCATTATTGTGTATATAGCCAGAGCTCTTTCTTATAGTAGAGCATCTCATGTCAGGGAACCAGGAAAGTAATAAAATAGCCCCATTCTCAGGCCTTCCATCATCCAGTTCTTGCATACTATAAATTATCAAACCTGGACTGTGGAAAGGCCCGGGAAGCAAGGGTAGGCAAGACTAATGACATCTTTCCGTCTGCGTTACTATAGGCAACCGGACAAGACAAAGGTGGTGTACATTATACAGACTGATCTCAAGGGCAGGCTTCCTATCAAACTCATTGAGTCTGTCCTCCCTTCAAATCAACTCACCTTCTTTAGTAGTGTTAGAAAAGCAATAAAGGATGGAATTCCTGACAAATGAACTTCAGTGTTTTCCACCTCTACACGTACATCAGTCACAAGTCATGTGACCGTCACATGACTACACAACTCTTTCTGTCAGATGTATTCCTACACTATATCATGATTCAAATTTATATCACAGTCATCAGTATTTATTGTACTATACATGTACAGTTCATATTTTTGTCAGAGCTTTCTTCCGCTTGGAAGCCTTGAATTTTGGCAAAAGGTAAAATTCTTGTTTGATGGATCGCTGTCATGGTTCTGCACTTCTGAGATCAAGTGTGGTCCCCTCTCAACTCTGTCCACCATGAACTCTGCCAACTCTTCGTCACAAGACCACACACTGCAGTAGCCAGGTAGTGTGGGAGTGGGTTCTAATTATAGGAAAAAATATTCAAATAACCACTGCAATAGCCAGGTAGTATGGGAGTGGGTTCTAATTATGGGAAAAAATATATTCAAATAACCACTGCAATAGCCAGGTAGTATGGGAGTTATGGGAAAAAATATATTCAAGTAACCAGCGACGCATGCAATTAGTCTCGTCCCCAGACCCCACCCTCTCACAAGGAGAAACGGTCTGGTGAACCAAGTCGAATTTCTTGGGCTAGCGCGCGCTTTTGCGACGATGTAACCTAGCAACGATCAAAACATTTTGTGGCCAACCCGCTCAAAAAAGGTACGGATACTCGAATTGAGATGAACAAATTTTACTGTTGTAAGGGAAGTGCTACGTAATAATTACTGATCTCGCAACCTCATTGGACACTTTTGGGAAATAAGCCCAAGAAATTCGACTTCGTTCACCAGACCATTTCTCGCCGGGAGGCGCGCATGGGCGGGGCACGAGACTAGCATGCAATGGTGAGCATACATGTACAAGTACAGTGTGCTACAAAATGAACCTCATTCCGAAGCCAATTTTTGTAGCAGGCCTGGGAACAAAGTTACTGTAAATTTGCATTCTTACTGTCTAGCCTCATTCCCAGGCCTTCAATCACAGCTAACGGGGTAGAACTGCGTTAGCTGTGATCAAAGGCCTGGGAACAAGGCTTCCCTACACCAAACATTAACATAATACATTGATCAGTTGTTTAGGTTTGACTATTAGCGGACCACCCTGGTCTTTGACTGCCATTAGGAAAGTTTGATCATAGATTTAAGCTCAATTTCAACATACAGTGTGCACATGTTGGACTCTAATGTATAGTTACTGTGCGTGAGCAGTAGCCTTGTTCCCAGCCTCTCACACTCACGCTTTCATTGCTTACATGAGCAGCACAATACGTAGGTGATACCTCTGGGTGTTGGAGAACAGGCTCTTGCTTCCTCCCTCTCCAACTCCTTCTGAAGCCTCAGCTCAACATCCTTCTTTTGCTTCCAGGACCTGTAGGTCTCCTGTACACGCTGCTTTGCCTCCTCTCTCTCGGCTGACTTCAATCTGTTTACTTCTTTCTCAATCAGCTTCTCCTTTTTCAGCAGCTCATCTTCCTCATGCTTCTTTCTCAGCCATCTCTGATAGGCCAGCTTGCCTGTCATCCTTCGCTGCTCTTGCCTTTCCAACTCTAGCTGTAAAGCCTTTTGTGTTGCTCTACGCCTCTCCTGAGGTGGAGAAAAGAAATATCCTATTGCGTGACTTGTGTCTCCTCTATGAGTTATATTTTCAGTGCTTCAAACGTCTCCCCTCAGTTAAAAATGAAGACCTGTTTGTGAGGACAAATTGAAAGCCAGTACATGTAGTCACTGGGAATCAACTGGAGCATTCAGTACCACCTGTGCAGTATCATATCGATTGTGAGGGCTGGTGGTTGCTTGGTGGTCATGGCTAGAACACAAGCAACTCAAGTCAGGAGCCCGGGGTTTCATTTCTGGCGACTGTTAGCTTCTCACTTTCTGCCATTTGTGACATAGCATTACTGTGGAACGGAAAGGGTCTGGCTTGCGAGACTAACATCAGACTTGTCTTTATACTTTTCTGTGCCTAGCACAGTCATTCATCAGTGATGGTGTCTAATTAACCCGTATAGTATATTTAGCTATCATGGCACTGAAAATTCAGAAATTGTTTGTACCAGGCTTTGCTGCTCCACTGTGGGTAAAGTAAACTTTTGAACTTCTGTGTGATGTTAGGTTGCAGTGCGATCCATAGTAACAAACTGAGTGAACACGGTTTTATTTTTGTGCTACTTCAGTATCTAAGCTGGTGAGCAAGAACAAGCAGCAGGAATGGGATTTAGACCACATGAAATATGAAACCAAAGTAATTGTGCACACTGACTTACTGTCTGTTCGTCTTTCTTCTTCTCTAACCAAGCCTCAAAGGCTACCTTGTTCCGCTCCAGTTTCTGCAGATACTCTTTCTCCTCCTCACTCATCTGTTGAACAGTCCTCTTTCTAGTGTAAGGATGCTTCTTCCTCTTTGGAGCAGCAGACATTGCATGGGTTATATAGTGCTCTACAGAATGCAAGGGTTGTATGTGATTTTGTAATCCACCAGTGCATGCACAGTTATACAAACACACACAAATTCAACCCTTACAACACACAGCAACGGGAGAGATGAGGAGCGGGAGGAGAAGAAGAAGGTTGTAATCTCACCTGTCAGTCTCAGAGTTAGGTTTCTTTGTCAGTCAACTATTTCTGCAGACACATGTACTCGTGATTGTGTATACATACATTAACAAAAAAAGGGGTGGGGCTCGTAAAGTGGGTGTTTACAATTATTCGCAGAGAAGTCTTGTGTCTAATTGTGCGCGATGCCAATTGGGAGAAAAGACGCCGAGCGGGGTCTGGAACTCCTCTGGGAGTTCAGGAGCAAAACAGACGACCCCATCCAGCGATCAGCCTACGAGCAAGCAATCGCCAGCCTCCACGCTTTTCTTACCGACGTCCTTCCAGCCAGCCAGCCGTGCGTCAGGGCTAAGGTGAAAGACGGGTTTGTGGAGCTACACCCAACGCAAGAAGCGCCGGTCCAAGTGGTTGAGCTCAAATGCGTTGAGAACGAGAAGATCGGGCTGTGTCTGGACCGCGTGAACGGCTGGGGCGCCGACGAGGTTAGCTCCATCGTAATCAGCCTGGTGAAGCGGGGGAGCGTCGCTGCTAGAGACAGCACCCTGCAGAGGGGCGATCAAGTGCTAGAAGTAAATGGCCACTCGCTGGCACAAGTCTCATTGGACAGAGCAAGGTACATCCCTCCCCCCCCCTCCTCCCCGTTTCCCTCTCTCTTCTCCCACCCTCTCTCTCCCCCCTTTTCCCCCTTCCTCCCCTTCTCCCACCATTTTGTGTACTTGTAGTACTTTTCATGGTGCACAGCAGGAGCCTCTTGTGTGCAAGCGAGAGAAAATAGACAATTCACATTGAAGCAAGTAAATTAAACTTTTCTTTCTACCTTCCCTTTCTTCATTCCATGCAGGTGGCTCATGGACAGTGCTGAGAGGTCCAAAAGAGTCTGTCTGGCAATCATCCCCTCAGGGTTGATCGAGGGACTGAAGCACTCAGTGTCCAGGATGGATCTACTTGAAGAAGCTGAGACGAGCCCAGTGCATCGCTCTCGGAGTATGGAACAGCTGCTCGAGGCAACGAAACCCCTGCCCAATGGTAGACTGGAGAGTACTGCGCAACCATCCAATTTCGCTCAGAGACGAAGATCAGACCATGCTACCAAAATCAGGGGTTCTGCTCGATTGTCCCGGTCCTCCCTCCATGACCACCCTCTCTATGCCCCCTCCATTGGAAGCAGGAGGGAGTCCAACCAGAGTCTAGTGTCCAGCACGGTGGAGACAGCTGCACATATTGCAAGGAGCAGCATGAGATCTTTTAGCAGTCATCGAGGTGGTGCTTTTAAGGTATGCCACTTACATCTTGCCTATGGAAGTGTTTTTTTTTTTTTTACCAAGATCAAGAATCTCAAATCACCCTTGATCGCCCTGTTTGAAGTTTTGATTGCTTCATGAAGTCTGTCTGGCTCCTCCCTTGAGGCCGAAACTGATTTTAGTCAAGCCTTGTTATAAAGCTGCTTTAGAACTCTTGCCTCACCTTGGAGTAAAGAGATTTAGATGTTTTGAGATGAAACAGAGGAAAGTGAATTAGCTGAAATAATTTACAGCAGACAAAGTGGTGTGCCACAACTCTATATAGTATCTGAGAAAATTTGTTGATTTAATTGGTGACTCAGAGTTCATCCTAGTCCAGTCCCGTGATCAGCTGTTGAAAAGTAAATTGATTGCTTGATTCCACAACTGCTTCTACAGGCTAGTTGTAAGTGACTACCACTGTCAAATTGGTGACAGAAAGCCTCTTTTCCATTACACTTCTGTTTTGTTTTGAATTGGGTACTTTAATTAGTCAACCTTGCCTGCTCTATGTTTCAATATGATGAAAAGCCACAGATGACAATTTTTGAAATTCATTTTCATTTTGTTGTACAGAAGCGCAAGGTACGCAAGATGCACATCATGAAGGGAGCCAGTGGTCTAGGTCTGAGGATTGTCGGGGGAAAGGGGTCCAAGTACGGAGACATGGGTGTCTTTGTCCGTGACCTTGAGGAGGGAGGAGCGGCACACAAGTATGTGAGACCATGTCCCCACGTTAGGCCACGTAGTCTAATTCTTCTATCTGCCTTAGAAACAGATGTACCAACCTTTGCATGCTGATAACACCATCACAACACTGCACCACTTTAGTGTTACCATGGCTACACCATAGCATTGTGTTGGTGTTACCATGGTGACACCACAGCATCATGTTAGTATCACCATATGGAAACACTACATAACAATGACATCATATTGTCATGAAAATATCATGTTGTGACATAATTGCATCATTAGTCAATGGGCCACTGTACAGGGATGGTCGTCTGAAGCCGGGTGACGAGCTGCTGATGGTGGACGGAAAGAGCCTGGTGGGCCTCAGCCACAGCGAGGCGGTGGCAGTACTCAAGTCAACTCAGCAGCTTGTGCAGCTGGTGGTCGCAACAGAGGTGAGGCAGCCGTTAGCAACAAGAAGTAATTTGTTTGATCAGCCTTTATCTAGAAGAGTTATAGCTATGTGATTACCTGAGCATGCATGCAGAAGCTGGTGGTTATGTACAAGGTATAGTTATCATATGTAATCATGCAGCTGTGGGGATGCATGGAGTTTTTCATGGACATCCCCAAGGCAAATGCTCCACAAATAAAGAAGAGTTATAGTCTTTCATCTATACCTTATCTGGCAGTATCCACTGGCCGTGATTCGTTTTGAAACAAGCAAACGAGGGCTGTTCCCCTTTCACTATGGACCACCGTGGCAGTCCGTATGATTGCATCATCCATATTGCTACCTTGGACACTAATTACTTGCTTCTAACATCCTTGAGCCTCATGCTTGAGAATTTCAGTATTCTAGTTCACTTAATTTCAGCTACAACTACATTCCCATGGTTACGTGCACACAGGGGGAAAGTTAAATGGCCTTTTCTTCGCACACAGATGGTGGATGATCAGAGTGTAGCCAGCTCTCTGCAGTCCATTCCAGACAAGCTGGCAGCCCAAGGAGGGCGGTTTGGCATTTCCAAACAGCTTTGGGTTCCAACTAGCCCTCTCTCTATGGTCTCCCCTCCCGCCCTGGACCACCCCTCCCACATGCTTCAGGAAAGTGAGATGAAAATGAACGCCATGTCACCAGAGATGCCTTCACTACAGAGGAAGAAATTTGAGAAGGAGGAAGGGGAGGAGGGGGGTCGACAAGATCAAGTAAAGAAGTGGGGTAAGCTTGAAAATCTGGCCATTCTTGAAGAACAGCTGCCATCAACGGAGATGCTACCATTGGTGGAAATCACACCCACTGCCACTGACAATAACACAATGACAACCGAAACTGAGTTTGGTGGTCTCTCAACGCAGCTGACGAACGCAAGCAACCAAACTGAGCCCGGTGGCAGCTATAACCCTTCCTCATCCCTCCACTCAACAGAGACTCAGCTACCAATGAAGTCAGGCCCCTCGGAGGGACCGTTGATCAAAGAGAGCGACAATCTTGAGGTTGTGGGGATGGTGACACAATGGGGAAGACTGTCTTCCTCAAATATCCGCCCTGTACCCCCAGAGCCCAAACTGAAAAGCATTGTGTACGTGAAGTCAGAGGGAAAGAGCCTGGGATTCACCATCTGTGGGGGGAAGGGAAGCAAGTGTGGTGATATTGGGATTTACGTCCGCAGCATCCAGCCTGGGGGGATTGCTGCCAAAGATGGAAGGCTGAGGGAAGGAGATGAGCTCCTGGAGGTGAACGGCAAGTCTCTTGCTGGATGCACGCACAAGAAAGCAGCCAACATCATCAAAGTAAGTGTGCTGTGCTGTTGCTATGCAGTTGCTATGCAGTTGCTATGCAGTTGCTAGGCACTTACCATGCAGTTGCTATGCAATTGTGATTGTAGTTACTAATAGGTAGATCCCATGCGGTTAATGTTTGTTTGTAAGGTTTTTAACTATTACGAAGTGGTCAAGTCACGAGTAGCACTGTATGTCCAATAAAAATATCCAACATACTTAGTAAACCATTGTCCCTGTCCTTGTTAACTGACTAATGAGCTCTCAGACCCTCCATGAGTCTCAATAATGTGGGGAAAAATTTGCTACCATGGTGATAGCTATACTAAATGCAGCTCAAATCTTTGTGAAGCATAATGTCCCCCCCCCCCCCCCCCCCCCCTCCCACACACACACACATAACCCCTATAGGGTCTGAAGACAGAGATAGTGACTCTTCAAGTCTGCAGTGGCCCAGGGAAACTTGTCCTTCCCATCAAACGCTCCCCCTCTGTCAAGGGTACCACAGTGGAAGTCATCTTGTACAAAGGTGTGTGATATCATAGTGTAGTATGTACTGTGTTGTCATCTAGCTGTGTATGTGAGGTCTCCACAGAGGAGGGAGCTAGGGTTACCTTCCTAGAACTTATGATCTTCACGGGACACCAGTTTGATTGGCAATAACTTGCATGAGTAGTGAGGTAACGTGAACCAGAGTCGTCTAGCCGATGATCTTATGCCCTGGTAGCTGGAACAGATATCATACTTGGAAGTATCTAACAGGGAAAACATCAGGATAGAAATATTCACACGGGCTCTCAATCAGGCATGCATTATCATACCATATATGGCAGGCATCATACCATGATATGACATGGTAAAAGCTACTAGAGACCGTTCATTATGTGGGCACATATCTACACAGTTAATGATACAGTAGTATATGGCAGTGGGTATCATACCAGCTAGCATACCTGAAATTGTCAGCTATGGCTTATGGGTTTGTAACCAGGGTATTATCACATGGTTGGGTCCTTGACTCCATAATGTTTGAGTGGGTTTTGAATGTGCTAGACGTGAGGTATGGCTAGCCTCGTACCAAGGCTCTTTCCTGCATGTGAAATAAGACAATGAGCCTAGGTACGAGGCTAAGGTGTGATAGAGTACGAGAAAGACTCTCAACTAGACAGCTCAGGTGGCTGCCAGGTGTGTGACTGAGGCATTTCAGTACCACCTGTGCAGTACATATAGAGGATTGTGAGGGCTGGTGATTGTCCGGTTGTCGTAGCTCAGTGGTAATGTACTAGCTGCACAAACCAGGTGTCCTGGGTTTGATTCGGCCTTTTCGCTTTCCTTTCGCCTCAAAACATCTAAAAATCTCTTTATTCTGACGTGAGGCAATTCAGAGCCCCCTTCATACCCCTTCATAGGTGTGTACTTCTACATTGATCTCGCTACTGGTGCAGGTACCCCACACACCCTTCCTCTATTCCACCCCATTCCCCCTCCACCCCCACTCCCTGAATCCCTTCAATCTCTCTCCTCTGTCCCACTCTCCATTCCCTCACCCTCACCCCTCCCTTCTCCCACACACTCACCAGTACACAAGATACCGCTATGTACCTTCAAATATATGTCTGTGGTTAGACTTTACTGCCCCCCCCCCCCCCCCCCCCACACACACACACACACAAACACCTCCCTCATGCACACAGAATCTGGTGAAGAGTTAGGCATGGAGCTGGAGGAAGTGAGGAGTGACTCACAAGATCAATGTGCAGTGTTCATCAGGAGCATCGTCCCTGGGTCACCTGCCCACCGCTCTGAAGCACTACAGTAAGACCATCATCAAACCATCTTGACTCTTTACTGTCATAGCTACATAAAAACTGCACAACTGAGTATGTCATAAATATCAAGGATTTCATTTGGCCATGGGAGGGGGGGGGGGGAGAGGGGGATGCAAGAACCGCCCCCTCTAAGCAAAATGTGTACATTTCAAGTGCAGGTCGGGTACAAGGATAGAGTTGTTCTTTAACACGTAATTTTAACCTCCATGCACCTTGACAATTTGAAGTCATTTTTGCTAGCAAGAAAGGAATTTTACTCACATCACCGCACACACACACACACACACACACACACACAGTCGCTGTGATCAGCTCATAGAGGTGAATAGAGAGAGCCTGCTGAACCAGCCAGTGGAGGAAGTGCGAGCAGTGCTCTCCTCCCTGCCCTCGGGGAAGGTGAGGGTGAGGGTGGTAAGACCGAGAGACGTGGACACCGTGGAGAGTGTGCTCCAGAACCAGGAGGAACAGCAGATGATCAGCCCCACCAGTTTCAGGTGTGTGTGTGTGTGTGTGTCTGTCTGTCTGTCTGTCTGTTTGTCTGCCTGTCTGTCTGGCTGGCTGCAGGTACATGTGTCTGTTTGTCTGCCTGCTGGCTGGCTGGCTTCAGGTACATGTGTCTGTTGTCTGCCTGTCTGTCTGGCTGGCTGGCTTCAGGTACATGTGTCTGTTTGTCTGCCTGCTGGCTGGCTGGCTTCAGGTACATGTGTCTGTTGTCTGCCTGTCTGGCTGGCTGGCTTCAGGTACATGTGTCTGTTGTCTGCCTGTCTGGCTGGCTGGCTTCAGGTACATGTGTCTGTTGTCTGCCTGTCTGGCTGCCTGGGTTCAGGTACATGTGTCTGTTTGGCTAGCTAGTTGACTTTGATTTATATGCATCAGTCTCCAAGTCTGTCTGTTGTAGTGATGGCCGGGTTGTATCCAATACCTTCCTTGTTTCAACAAGGAGACCATATTGTACACAACCCACTATGTGGTTAGCCTCATTCCCTCTCTACTATTGGCTCAATCTCACAAAAATATTTACATAATTTGTATTTCTCACTTTTATATTCACTTTCACTTAATCTCAATCCTTCACAAACGGGACTTGACTCATAATTTGTATTTCTCACTTTAATTTATATACACTCAGGACCACCACTGGTGAGACCTACTACACTACCACTGATATGGGTGAGAGGGGGGCCACACCCACCTTCCAGGAGGATCACGTCCACAGGAAGCTAGTCATTGCAGACCTGTTTTCCCCACCAAGTGAGTTAGGGTCACAGGAGAAAAGTACCGACTCTGAGATGGAAGAGGAGATGGAGGCGGTGAGTAAAAACTGCCTGCTTTTTTAAGTTCATAGTTCTCCAGCACGCAGGCGTGTGTGCATGATCAATTCTACTCATGTGTACACAGTTAGTGGTGTTAATCATACAAATCAAATGCATAAATAATTGATCAGATTAACATCATCCTAATATAATACTACACTGAACTACATCATTTAAAAAGCAAAAGATATGTCCAGCCTCATTCCCAGGTGGCTTGGGAATGAGCCCAGTTCAGGAGACATGTCCAGCCTCGTTCCCAGGTGGCTTGGGAATGAGCCCAGTTCAGGAGACATGTCCAGTCTCATTCCCAGGTGGCTTGGGAATGAGCCCAGTTCAGGAGACATGTCCAGTCTCATTCCCAGGTGGCTTGGGAATGAGCCCAGTTCAGGAGACATGTCCAGTCTCATTCCCAGGTGGCTTGGGAATGAGTCTAGTTCAGGAGATGTCCAGTCTCATTCCCAGGTGACTTGGGAATGAGCCCAGTTCAGGAGACATTGCCCAGTTTCGTTCCCAGGTGGGTTGGGAATGAGTCTAGTTCAGGAGACGTCCAGTCTGGCCTTGGAGTTCAGGAGACATATACATGTGGAGTTGCAGCAGCACTCTTAATAGTATTCATTACTTCATTTTGCAGGTGACCCCCACTAGTGGTCCCCCACAGTTTGTGCCTCCAGCGACCATCGAAATGGAAGAACAACCACCTCCCCCTACCTCCGCTCCTCCGCAGCTCATGAAAAATTTAACCCCACAAGAGAGTAACGAGGAAAATGAAGAGGATTATTATTACGAGATGAACTTTGAACCCACTCCCCCGATCTCCCGGCCAGAGTCCAGTCCTACAGTACCGTTCACTGTTCCTAAGCTCACCACCTCCAGGGAGTCCATTTCTGATAGCACAGACGAGGAATCTGATAGAGGAAAGTTTGTGGTTCGGCAGGTGACAAACACGAAGAAGAAGGACTCCGAGATTGAAATCTCTGGCTCCATACTGGAACCAAACATTCCTGCCACCATGAAAGTGAAAGTAACAGAGACGTCTACTGTTCAGGATGATCTGCAACTTACTCCTCCTCTCCCTACATCCCCACTTCCCTCAGAGGCACCTCCCAAAGCTGAGACGGTGCAGGTTGCAGGTTATTTCCTTACGTCAGAAGACATGAGAAAGCCATTGCCAGTCATTGATGTTGAATACAATTCTGATTTGCCGTTTGGGTTTGTGCAGCTTGAACTTCAGATTAAGAAGAGAGCTCGGAGTGGGCTTGGAATCACTATTGTCTCCTCCAGAGGCTCAAGTAGGGGGCTCTTCATGATTCGCCGCATCATGGCTGGTGGTGCTGCTGCTAAAGATGGCCGATTGAAGCCCGGAGATCGGTTGGTATCAGTTGGTGAAAAGAGCTTAGCGGACCTCTCCCATGCCACAGTGCTGCAGGTTCTCAATGATGCGCCAAGAGACTGCCAGTTGGTGGTGTGGAGAGACCCCAATTACGACCTCGATGCCACCTCCTCGATCTACTCACTTGGTGACAGGTCCAACTTGAGCGGAAGTCGCTCCAGCATCCTCTCTGATGATGACGATGGAACAGAGGACTCCATTCCAAAACGACTGTCCACCTCAAGCTTGGATCCCTACGCCATTTTCAAGAGCAGGACTTCATCTGTTTCTGACGGGTCCCCACTCACTGCTCGATTCAGTACCTCTGTGCTGGAACAGTATAATTTAGCAGTTCCGTCTTCCCCTGGCTTCTCCAAACGCTGGAGCACTGGAGTCTTAAGTCCAAATGGCCCAGCTGGTGAACCCCTACATCAAATCCCATCTATTCGCACACCAACTCCCACCATGTCTCCACTCACCCCTCTCCCCTCTCCAACGACACCTTCCATTTCTCCAGATTTTGCATTGGCGGAGGGAAGCCAAGATACAGGATTGCCACAGCCCCCACAGAGCCCTCCCCCTCCCATCCCAACATCCTATACTGAAGAGGAACACTTGAACACCCCTCGTTTGGAACATAAACGTGTACAAGAAGCCACAGAAATGTGGGACGGAACCGCTAAACCGGAAGACCTGAACACCCCTCGTTTGGGACCCAAACACATAAAAGAAGCCACGGAAGTGTGGGAAGAAACCACTGAACTGCGGGAAAATGAACGTGAAGAAGAATCCCCGCCTCCTCTTCCCCCAACCACACCACCCCCCTCTGTGCAATTACCCGAAGAAACCATCATGAGGGTAGAAGAGAAGGTAGTCCCTCGGAGAAAGAAAGCCAGCAAGGAAGATCCTTTTGAAAAGACAGTGGAGCGGCCAAAGTCTCTGGGACCTGTTCCAAAGGGGAAGAGGCTGGAGGATGCTCCATTTGAAATTGAGGTCACAAAAGGGATGTTTGGTTTAGGGCTCACGGTGTGTACAACAGAGATGGGAATGATTTCCGTGAAGTCCCTCACTTCTCGGAGCCCCATCTCCAAAGATGGAAACATTAAGTGAGTTACCATGGTAACACAACTGTCTATATAAACATATGCATTGGGGAGAGGGGGTTAAGAACAGCTGCATGCATAGTGTGCAGTTGGCTGTGTGATACACACATAGCATTTTGGAGAGGTTTGGGGGTATGCCCCCCTGAGAAATTGACATCTGAGTATGCTTCTTAGGCCATTGAGGCCATCACGCAATATCTATGACCTTATAGTCACTACCTATGATGAAAGAAGTCCCCGATTTTACAATATTCAATCTAGCATGTGACTTTGTGGTTGTGCATTAGGTGCTCTCTATAGTGAGGGCTGGGGGGGGGGGAGAACGTGACCCAGGAACCCCCACCTGGATCTGCCACCGGTTTGTGTATCACTAACCATCTTCTCTCTTTACACAGAGTTGGTGACCTCTTGCTCTCAATCAACGATGTCACACTCATAGGTGAGACAGCGGCCAGAGTCGAGAGCATCATCAAAACGTTACCGAGGGGTCCAGTTCGATTTGTGGCGATGGCCCCCCCAAGAAATGTGACTGGGATAGGGTTTAAACCTGACAAGGAGGAACTGACCATGTTGCCTCCAGCTACCCAGCCTCCCTCTTCCCCTGCTTCCCTCCAGCCTCCACAATCCACTCCATCGAAGGAGCAGATAGTTGAAGATGAAGGAGTAGTGACTGTGCAGGTGTGTGTGTGTGTGTGTGTATGTGTGTGTGTGTGTGCATGCATGCGTGCGTGCGTGTGTGTGTGTGTGTGTGTGTGTGTGTGTGCATGCATGCGTGTGCGTGCATGTGTGCAACAATTTTGCTACTCTACCAATGCAATCTCGCAACAACAATGTAACTGATAGTATAGACTAGTATTAGTCCAGACTGAGAAACAGATCTGTAAACTTGTACTTATCTCACGATCTCTTCATCGTCGTCTTCTAGCTTCACCGCTTCGGGGCTCCCAATCTGGGAATTATGATTGAGGGTGGCAGTGACACCAATCTGAAGTATGTCTTCATCAAGTCCCTGGTTCTTGGCTCCCCGGCCTTCAACTGTGCCCAACTGAAATCAGGAGACCAGCTAGTCATGGTTGGAAAGGAATGCCTCATTGGGATGACGCAGCAGGCAGCCAAACGTGTCATTGAGCAAGCCCCAGAGAGCGTTGAAATTGTCGTCCAACGAAAAAAGTCGCAGAAGCAAAGTCCAAAATCTTCAGCAGTGGATATCAACATCTCTGAACCTTCGACTCCAGATCAACGCCAGTCTCCCCAACCTCTTCCAAGGTCGGAGTCCTATTTGAAGTCGAGAACTCTCTCACAGTCGGGGGAGGTCCATATGCCCATGATTGGCCTCGCCTCCATCCATGACCAAAGTTTCACCAAGAGCATGAGTCTCAGTACCAGCTGGAATATGGGTAGGTGTGTGTGTGGGGGAGGGGGAGGGAGTGGAGGATGGTGCGTGCATGTGTTTGTCACATGTGTGACAGTGTGCTGTGCACATGCTACTGACAGGCCCGGGGTAGTGTGTGCATGTGCGTGTGTGTATGTGTGATGTGTGCATGTGTGTGAGAGGTGTATGCATGATTGTGTGAGGTATGTTTGAAAGGTGACGTGTGCATACTCCATATTATGTGTATGTATACGCATGTGATATTCATGTGACCATAAATCCCAGGCTACCATGCATTATCTATTACATGTATGGGAGGACAAAAAGTGACGGTGTACGTAGACTCCAGATGTGATCTACTCCGTCACCTTCTCCAGGCCTCAGTGTTGACAGTCTACAGCTGGGCAGCCATGAGGAGATAAGGGAGCTTCCGGAGATCAAGACTGTACCGGAAGAGACCCTCACTGTGGACCTCTGCAGGAGTGGGCAGCAGAAGCTGGGGCTCGCCATTGTTGGTGGGGTGGACAACCCGCGGCTACAAGATGTGCATGTAGGTGACACACACACGTGCACACGCACACACACACACACACACACACACACACACAAACACACACACACACACACACACACAAACACACACACACACACACACAATACTCTGATGTATGGAATACAAGCAAGTACACTCAACAAAGAAGATATAGACAAAGTTGACACTCTCTACACGTTTGTCATAATGTCACCATTAAATGAGTCACTGTTGAACAGTGTCAGAAGTAGGAATAGACACACACATGCATGACTGCATTTTGTGCCGTCCCCATCTCCCAGTCAGCCTGGCACAGCTGGATGATGAGGCCTGGTCTTGGCCGAAGCATGTCCTGCGCAGTGGGTGACTTTGCATAACATCTAGGCCTATTTTTTAGGGAGATGTGGTTCATTGATCGTCTATGCATGAACAATCATTGGACCATATCTCCTGAATGAAAAAGGCAGGCTTAGATGTTACCGGTATGTACTGCACAGGACGCATTTTGGCCAATACCAGGCCTCATCATCCAGCTGTGCCGGGGTGACTGGGAGATGGGGACTGCTATCCAATGTACAAAATGCAGTCAGGTGACTGGCCATGCTTGCATAGAATGCCTATATGGGATTTGATGATGGCTACGTACTTCATTTACTGCAGCTGCTCAACTTGTTTCTCCTATTTTTCAGGTCAAGCAAGTTATAAAAGACGGCGCTGCCTTCCAAGATGGCCGTATCAAGAGGGGAGACAGAATCATCTCTGTGAACGGGAGCAGCCTCTCAGGCCTCACCAACAAAGAGGCACTCCTCCTGATCAAAAATACCGGTGACAATGTCACACTTGAACTGGTGAGGAAGATCGGAAGAAGAGCCAGCGCTGTTCCGACCCCCATGACCTCCACCCTTCAGTCCAGAAGGAGCTCTGGAGACCAGTCAAAAGAAAGTAGCTTGCCACCATCACCTCCAAAGGTGCGTCGCCAGCGAAGACAAAGCTCAGGAGAATGCTCCAAGGAAGGGAGCAAGGCACCCTCCCCTCCCACTTTCAAGCGTTCGAGGAGAGAATCAACAAAAGACATCGGTACCGGAACTCGTACAAGAACCCTACCTCGGAAACTCAATTCAACAGTCGGTGTAAAAGTTGTGGATCTTCACAAGGGACCAACGGGACTCGGCATGCAGCTGCTGGGAGGAGCCGACATGCCCAATCCTGTCACTGTGAAGGAGGTTTTCCCGGGAGGTCCTGCCCACAAGAGTGGCAAGATTCATGCTGGCGACATTATCCTTGAGGCCAACGGGATTTCTTTTGAGGGTCTCAACCATAACGAGGCGATAAAGACAATGAAAGAGTTCTCCCAGGGCAAAGTAACTCTTCTCCTCAGGGACCGCACTGCTACCCTCGGCAGAACAAATCCTTTTTGAGAACACCTTGAGCCAATCCATTTTTCGTTCCTCTCAGTAACAAACATCAATAATACATGTGCATTTGGGCTGCTACCCATTCTATCCCAAAGCAAATCAGTTATATATTTCCTCAATACAGTCAGATTACATTATTATTTATCCCTCCCCCAACTGTACTGTATGAGTCTCATGCCCAGACCCCATTCTGGATCAGAACAGGGTCTGGGTATGAGACTAACTATAGGCATCTCCTCTTGGTTTTTATACAGGCTGTTGTATTCTTTTAAACTTGCGTCTTGTTTGGTTCAGTATTGTCATGTTTTTCAATATTATCTGAATTCTGGCATAATAATATTTTCATTTATTTCTGAATATTTCAAATTATTAAATGAGGAAACACTGCGGCAGTACTTGGTACCTTCCCAGTTTGACTGTTTGCATAAAGCAACCATTATTATTGTTTCACTACATTGTTTTTTGCTCTCTAACCAAAATGTGAGTAGTTTTGCTTCCCTTAAACATCTTGCCTGAGCCAGAGATAAAGATGTTATGAGGAAGAGTAAAATAGTGACGGTTATGGCGCACTAACAGCTCAAGCCAGGAGCCCTGGGTTTGATTCCAGCTGGCTCTCCATTTTCCTCTGTTTTGCCTTGTAACATCAAATATTCTACTTATGGCTGCTGTATATTTCAATATGGCTACATGACCACACAAGTGGTGTGACAAACCATGATTGAGATGAAGTATTGTGGAAGGGCGGAGGTCAAGTACAAGCTCATATGGATCATGAATATACATAGCTACTGTAGTAGTCATTAGTTGCACCTTCAGTGTGACTATACTGCATGCTGACTGATTCTGAAATGCACAAAACAAACAAACAAACAAAAAAAATAACGATGAACACTTTATTTTACCTTGTTAATTGCATGGTGATCATAAGTACAAATATAGTGACCGGAAAAATGTGTGTCTTTCATTTTTGTAGACTCCCGTTTGTTTTATCTAGTACCTCATAAATGTCCAGTGCTTCACCTGCAGAACATGTAAACAGTAACTGTTAACAGTCTCATTCCAATACCATTAGTCAAGCTCTTAACCTGTGGAAATGCAGAACACTAGCCTCGTTCCCAGGCTCTCCCGGAACGCGAATTGTACACGCGTGGATAGCCTGGTATCTTTTCTATGTAAGCATGACGTGAGAAAAAATACCAGGCTCTCTCCACATGCACAAGTTCAATTTCGCGTTCCAGAGCGGAGGAGCCTGGGAACGAGGCTAGCAGAACACTGCGAGGGTGAGCCTGAGGTTGGACATTGCATGTGCCCATACGTAAGAGATCAAGTCTTGAAGCTGGTCAAAGAAAGCTTGCTGGTAGTTCTGTTACGGCATACAGAAGCTGATCTCTGCTTGATCCCCGAGCAAATGTCAACAGAGTAGCAAAAAAACTCAGGAATGTAATTAAGTGTCTTTCAGACCTGTGAATCGAGCTTCAGACCTGTGAAAGCTTTAAATCTGTGAATGAATCGATCGAACTTCAGACCTATGAACCGAGCTTCGAATCGAGCTTTAGAAGCGAGCTGTGAACTAAACTTACTGCACTCTAGGGGTAACATAATAATGTTCCCATTCAATGCTACTTCAACAGCAGCTGGATGACCCTTTCAGCTCCCCCCCCCCCCAAAAAAAAATTCAACTGATTACTGTGAGGGGGTGCTGAATCAGACTAGTATCCTACCATGCGGGATGTTGTGTCCCTTTGAGAGCCCGAGAGGATTGGAGGGGGTCTTGCAGTCCATGGACGCCTCCTTGCGCAGAACACTGTCAATGTCCACAGCACTAAAGAACGCTACAGACTGGGAGAGAGAAACAGTAAGACAATAATCAGCGCTCTTAAAGAGGGGTCTTTAGACACAGCTGGTTCTGTCTCTTCCAGCAGTTGTGTGTGCGATATAAACAATTGCCACAGTTTTCCGTCAAAAGGAATCCTGTACAGAAGCATGGTTCTTCATACAGCTGTCTTCCCATTTACAGAAACTGTTACAATAAGCAGTCTTAGCCAAGTGGCTGGGCGAATTATCCGAGTTACCTGAGGTAGGTCATTCATGTTCAGCCGGTGTGCAAACATCGATCGTGTGAGGAGGTTGGTGATCTGCAGTGCCAGCGCAGCACGGTATCTGTCCTCACTTCTCACAAGGTAACGCACCTGTCAGAAGAGAAACTGTCATGTGGTTTGGTGGGCCATGATTTGGTAAAGTCACATGATCTGGCAGTGAAGTCACATGACCTTGCAGTAAAATCACATGATTTGGTAGTAAACACATGATCTGCCAGTGAAGTCACATGATCTAGCATTAAAGTCACATGATCCTCACATGACAGTTGGCAGTAAAGTCACATGATCTGGCAGTAAAGTCACATGATCCAGCATTAAAGTCACATGATCCTCACATGACAGTTGGCAGTAAAGTCACATGTGGTGAACGTACCTCATCATGTATACTGATGCAGAAACGGCCATCGATGCCATAGGTATCAAACAGCCATCGCATGGAGACTAACATCAGGTGAAGATAGTCGACGGCTGAAGACTGAACAACCCAGTTCACTCTACTGGTCATGTACTGGAAGAAGAAGGAGCAGGGAGACATGAACAATGATGTAACAACCGAAGCCATTGCTAGGGGATACACAAGAATGGTTGGTGCAAGAAGGATGGATATGGCCCATGCAATACACTGCCAAGGTCTTTGGCTAAAACCATGCTGTGGCCACTCCAAAGCCCTCCATGTTTCCCTGGTGTGTTGTTATGTGCACATACGTCATTTCCCACACGTTTAGTCTCAAGTGCCTTTGTGATGCAGCAGCCGAGGACAGGTGTGCATGGGAGCTCAGACGTTGCAATGCTCTCCAGCTTGTTAAACATATGAGACTCACTATAAGGAAGAGGTCATAGTTCAAAGGTCAAAGGTCACATAACAGTATATCTTACCAAGAGCGCATAAGAATGGGTGGCTTGAGTAAGAGCGTGTAACTCAATAGAAGCCCGTAGTCTGGTCAAACTTTAATACTGAACTGTACTAAAAATAGAACACCCGGTAACATGCTTAGCAACAATGGCTTCTGTAACACAGCATGCGCATACCTGTTACTATTTTTAGTACTGGCGGTAAATTCCGACCAGTTTCAAATTTTACGGAGTTACACGCTCTTACTCTAGCCACCAGTTCTTATGCGCTCTTGATCTTACCCATGGCTGGTTGAAACCTCTCTAAGGCAGATACCATGTTAGTTACTGGGTAGATGCAGATATGATGGCCTGACCTTCCTCCGACCCACAGCCTGTTGCTAACCAAGTCCGTCTCCATTGTCCTAGGGGAAGACAGAGCAAGTGAGTTTCATACCTCAGATGTACGAACAATTAATGAACCACATCTCCCTGAAAAAAAGGCAGGCCTAGATGCTATGCAAAGTCACATGCTGCACAGGACGCATTTCAGTCAATACCAGGCTGGCCTCATCAGCTACACTGGGGTGACCGAGAGATGGGGACTGCTATCTATGTACAAGCCTGGTGAGGGTTAAAAGTAGCCATTCAGCTGAGTAGCTAATGGAGTTATGTCTCAGATGAAGTGTGTGCATGCACACAGACTGAGAGGAAGGCAAATACTGTCCAGCTGGAAATGTTTGTGGTGAATTAAATTTTGTGGATTGCAAGGATGGCGGAACCACGGGGGGTGTGGGTGTGTGGCATTGCTCACGGTAGCCTTGATTGGTTGTGGAATACAGTACATACAGGTAGGACTGCAGATTCTACTTCCATTTGTGGCCAAAAATGGTCTCAGAAGCAATCTTAGATTGTATAATTGTTCCCGGGGGATGCCCCCAGACCCCCCCCCCCCCCCTGGATCCAGCGTGCTTACGCATCCATGTATTCATAATTCAGCCCCTCCTAATCTGAAGTATCTTCGACTACCAGTGGTGGATTGCGGTTTGGGAGAAATTTCGCAAACATCATATCCACAAACTTTTTGCATTATTTGCATTTGTTGGCTTCAGCATGTCTCTGCTCCGCACCTCTGCTCCAAGCTTGAGCCTGGCTTCCTCTGAGTCTCTGATGCTAAACTTTGGCTATCTGTGAGGCCAGCAAGAGAGTTGCGAGTCTCTCCGGAGAAGCTGGCTCAGCACCAAAACGTTCAAAGATGATACATAGTACCTCTGCCTAGATAGCCTCGTTCCCAGGCCTTCCCACCGTCCAGTTTGTGATCACTTGCCGCATGCAAAAAATGCAAGCGATCAAAAACTGGACGGTGGGAAGGCCTGGGAATGAGGCTATCTCTGAAGAGGATTGTGCTCATACAGGAAAGTATGCAATGAGTGTGGGCCTACCACGTCAGTGCGCTGCTGAAATTATTGGTCCTGGAATCTACTGCTTGTCTGCTCAACTCTACAAGCATGCAGGAAGCTGAAACTCACCTGCCATCTAAGTAGCAAATCATACTTCTCAACGACCTCCAGTCTTCCTGTGTTACAAGCCCTTCTTTTGTGGTGGCTACCTGATATTTCTTGGCCAACTTTTGCCCCACTGCTGTTAGCTGAACCCTGGGAAAACAGATATTGGTATCCTGAAGTTTACTAAGTTTTACTGTGTTATGCAATTAGTATCCTAAACTCTACTGTGTTATGTAAGCAATATCCTGAGTTTTACTGACAGTTTATCTCAGCTGGACTTGCACTGATAATGTACAGCACTGATAGTATACTGAGTGAATAGAGCTCTGCATACTACAGTACACTAAAAGTAGCCATAGTTACATTTTGGTGCCCTTAGTGGTTGTGTAGAGTGCTCCCGCCTTTTTCTGCACTTCCTCATCAGTTAGAGAAGGGTTAAAATTCCTTAGTAACAACTCAATGAATGGACGTCCTGCTCCATAGATACGACCATAGTTCAGTATCTTTGGGGGGAGGGAGAGAAGCAAAAAGATGGGAAGAAGAGTGAAAAGAGAGGCCGGTAAAGAGAGAAGAGGGGAGGAAGAATAAAAAGAGAGGTGGGAAGAAGGGTGGACATATGAAAGGAGAGACACAAGAGAGGGGGGGAAGGGAGAGCAGAGAATGCGAGAGAAGGGAGAAGCAACAGTACTGTCTTGTCGCTTGCAGGCTGTTACTGCAAGTGTGATGTGCTGGTACAGCCTCCCACCTTGGCATGGTCTCTATGGATACCAATTGTGGTAGCTGTTTTGCTATGGACGTCAGTTCCGTCTGTCTTCTTTCCCTGCAGCGTCATCCAACCAACTGCAGTGCCACCTACAAGAGAGGGGGAGGAAGAAGAGGATTTCCCATTAATCCTGACAGCCACTCACTGTGTGCCATTAGAAATCTGTTAGCTATTGACCAGCTGTCGGATGTGTCAGTACCACTTGTGCAGTACGTGTAGAAGATTGTGTGAGGGCTGGTGGTTGTCTGGTTGTAGCTCAGTGGTAGCACGGGCAGTTCTATAAGGGCTGGTGGTTGTCCGGTTGTTGTAGCTCAGTGGTAGAGCACGGGCAGTTCTATAAGGGCTGGTGGTTGTCTGGTTGTAGCTCAGTGGTAGAGCACGGGCAGTTCTATAAGGGCTGGTGGTTGTCCGGTTGTAGCTCAGTGGTAGAGCACGGGCAGTTCTATAAGGGCTGGTGGTTGTCTGGTTGTAGCTCAGTGGTAGAGCACGGGCAGTTCTATAAGGGCTGGTGGTTGTCTGGTTGTAGCTCAGTGGTAGCACGGGCAGTTCTATAAGGGCTGGTGGTTGTCCGGTTGTAGCTCAGTGGTAGCACGGGCAGTTCTATAAGGGCTGGTGGTTGTCCGGTTGTAGCTCAGTGGTAGAGCACGGGCAGTTCTATAAGGGCTGGTGGTTGTCCGGTTGTAGCTCAGTGGTAGAGCACGGGCAGTTCTATAAGGGCTGGTGGTTGTCCGGTTGTAGCTCAGTGGTAGAGCACGGGCAGTTCTATAAGGGCTGGTGGTTGTCCGGTTGTAGCTCAGTGGTAGAGCACGGGCAGTTCTATAAGGGCTGGTGGTTGTCTGGTTGTAGCTCAGTGGTAGAGCACGGGCAGTTCTATAAGGGCTGGTGGTTGTCTGGTTGTAGCTCAGTGGTAGAGCACGGGCAGTTCTATAAGGGCTGGTGGTTGTCTGGTTGTAGCTCAGTGGTAGAGCACGGGCAGTTCTATAAGGGCTGGTGGTTGTCCGGTTGTAGCTCAGTGGTAGAGCATGGGCAGTTCTATAAGGGCTGGTGGTTGTCCGGTTGTAGCTCAGTGGTAGAGCATGGGCAGTTCTATAAGGGCTGGTGGTTGTCTGGTTGTAGCTCAGTGGTAGAGCACGGGCAGTTCTATAAGGGCTGGTGGTTGTCCGGTTGTAGCTCAGTGGTAGAGCATGGGCAGTTCTATAAGGGCTGGTGGTTGTCTGGTTGTAGCTCAGTGGTAGAGCACGGGCAGTTCTATAAGGGCTGGTGGTTGTCCGGCTGTTGTAGCTCAGTGGTAGCACGGGCAGTTCTATAAGGGCTGGTGGTTGTCTGGCTGTAGCTCAGTGGTAGAGCACGGGCAGTTCTATAAGGGCTGGTGGTTGTCTGGTTGTAGCTCAGTGGTAGCACGGGCAGTTCTATAAGGGCTGGTGGTTGTCCGGTTGTTGTAGCTCAGTGATAGCACGGGCAGTTCTATAAGGGCTGGTAGTTGTCCGGTTGTAGCTCAGTGGTAGAGCACGGGCAGTTCTATAAGGGCTGGTGGTTGTCCGGTTGTAGCTCAGTGGTAGCACGGGCAGTTCTATAAGGGCTGGTGGTTGTCCGGTTGTTGTAGCTCAGTGGTAGCACGGGCAGTTCTATAAGGGCTGGTGGTTGTCTGGTTGTAGCTCAGTGGTAGAGCACGGGCAGTTCTATAAGGGCTGGTGGTTGTCCGGTTGTAGCTCAGTGGTAGAGCACGGGCAGTTCTATAAGGGCTGGTGGTTGTCCGGTTGTTGTAGCTCAGTGGTAGCACGGGCAGTTCTATAAGGGCTGGTGGTTGTCCGGTTGTTGTAGCTCAGTGGTAGCACGGGCAGTTCTATA
Source organism: Agelas oroides (assembly GCA_949130485.1). Classification (NCBI taxonomy): domain Eukaryota; kingdom Metazoa; phylum Porifera; class Demospongiae; order Agelasida; family Agelasidae; genus Agelas; species Agelas oroides. The sequence continues at coordinate 5,797,963 of OX422198.1, forward strand.
AGGGCTGGTGGTTGTCCGGTTGTAGCTCAGTGGTAGAGCACGGGCAGTTCTATAAGGGCTGGTGGTTGTCCGGTTGTAGCTCAGTGGTAGAGCATGGGCAGTTCTATAAGGGCTGGTGGTTGTCCGGTTGTAGCTCAGTGGTAGCACGGGCAGTTCTATAAGGGCTGGTGGTTGTCCGGTTGTTGTAGCTCAGTGGTAGCACGGGCAGTTCTATAAGGGCTGGTGGTTGTCTGGTTGTAGCTCAGTGGTAGAGCACGGGCAGTTCTATAAGGGCTGGTGGTTGTCCGGTTGTAGCTCAGTGGTAGAGCACGGGCAGTTCTATAAGGGCTGGTGGTTGTCTGGTTGTAGCTCAGTGGTAGCACGGGCAGTTCTATAAGGGCTGGTGGTTGTCTGGTTGTAGCTCAGTGGTAGAGCACGGGCAGTTCTATAAGGGCTGGTGGTTGTCCGGTTGTAGCTCAGTGGTAGAGCACGGGCAGTTCTATAAGGGCTGGTGGTTGTCCGGCTGTTGTAGCTCAGTGGTAGAGCACGGGCAGTTCTATAAGGGCTGGTGGTTGTCCGGTTGTAGCTCAGTGGTAGAGCACGGGCAGTTCTATAAGGGCTGGTGGTTGTCTGGTTGTAGCTCAGTGGTAGAGCACGGGCAGTTCTATAAGGGCTGGTGGTTGTCTGGTTGTAGCTCAGTGGTAGAGCACGGGCAGTTCTATAAGGGCTGGTGGTTGTCTGGTTGTAGCTCAGTGGTAGCACGGGCAGATCAAGCCAGGATCCCTGGGTTCAATTCTCTATTTCACCTCACAACATCAAATTTGTCTTTATTACCAGCTGAGGCAAAAGCATTTGTGAAGGCTGTTGGATATATAACCCCCTCCCTGCTCTAACTCCCTCCTTTTCCCCTTTCGTTTCCTTTCCCCCTCACTCTCCTTCCTCTCTCCCCCACCCTCCCTCACAATCCTCCCTCTCCACCTCACCATGAATCCCGGCAAACTGCATGTCCCCCAGAACTGAAGCAATCCAGAGTTCCTGGCTGTCCACATCTGCCCCCACCAGGTGGTAGCCGGGAGGTGCCCTGACCATAGCCTTGAGCTCAGAGCCCACACGAGTCTCCTGTGAGGATGTGTGGATAGGAGGATGTGGGAGGGTGAGGGTGTGGGGGGATGAGAGTGTGGAGGGTGTGAGGGTGTGGGGGGTTGTGAAGGTGGGGGGTATGAGGGTGTGGGGGTAGGAGGGTGTGGGGGTGTGAGGGTGTGGGGAGTAGGAGGATATGAGTGTAGAGTGTATGGGGACCAGAGGGAGGTATGAGAGTGTGGGGGCAGATCGAGTGTCAAAAGGAAGCAGCTCTGTGAATAGCTTGTAAGATTGCATGTGAATTTACTGCAAGGTTTATGCTGAAATGATACTGCACAACAATTGGAGAGGTTGGGGAGGTGAGGGATGGGAAAGTAAGGGGAGAGAGGTGAGGG
>OX422198.1:5804416-5889416 GCA_949130485.1 Agelas oroides
TGTGTGAGTGTGAGTGTGTGTGTGTGCATGTGCACATGTGTGTGTGTGTGTGTGTGTGTGTGCGTGTGTGTGTGTGCATGAACAATAAACAATGTGGGAAATTCCAGAAATATTACCCTTAAGCACATGTGCTCCATCCCCCAAACCTCAACGTTGACAAACGTAATTTTTCAGCCTCGTTCACCAGCATCCATCACACATGACCAAACCTGGAAGTGCCTCCGAATGTCCTGTATCCTTCCCTTCACAAAAATGTCTCTCTTCTCTTTGCTGAGCCTCTGTCGACCCTCCTTTGCACCCACATAAAGCCAGTGCACATCAACGAGATTGCTGGGACTGCTCACACACATCCAGCCGTCGTTGGCCCTCATATTTCTTCCTCGTCCTCGTCCACCATTTCCCTCTCCTTCAGCTACCCTCTTCCATCCTGCCTTCTGCCACCAAAGGACCTTCTGTTCCGTGGACTGGCCGGCTACACAAGTGTGTAGACTCATCGTATCAAGAAACTTGGTCCTGGGACCCTGACAAAAAAAACCGGAAAACCATTTGCAAACCACACTTGTTAAAAGCAGGCCTAGCAGTGGTGTACGGAGTCATCCCCAATCATCAGTACATGTCTCATCAGCTACCATCATCAGCTACCTGGTATACTGGGATGACTGAGAGATGGAAACCATCATCAGCTACCTGGTATACTGGGATGACTGAGAGATGGAAACCATCATCAGCTACCTGGTATACTGGGATGACTGAGAGATGGAAACCATCATCAGCTACCTGGTATACCGGGATGACTGAGAGATGGAAACCATCATCAGCTACCTGGTATACCGGGATGACTGAGAGATGGAAACCATCATCAGCTACCTGGTATACTGGGATGACTGAGAGATGGAAATCATCATCAGCTACCTGGTATACTGGGATGACTGAGAGATGGAAACCATCATCAGCTACCTGGTATACCGGGATGACTGAGAGATGGAAACCATCATCAGCTACCTGGTATACCGGGATGACTGAGAGATGGAAACCATCATCAGCTACCTGGTATACTGGGATGACTGAGAGATGGAAATCATCATCAGCTACCTGGTATACTGGGATGACTGAGAGATGGAAATCATCATCAGCTACCTGGTATACTGGGATGACTGAGAGATGGAAATCATCATCAGCTACCTGGTATACTGGGATGACTGAGAGATGGAAATCATCATCAGCTACCTGGTATACTGGGATGACTGAGAGATGGAAACCATCATCAGCTACCTGGTATACTGGGATGACTGAGAGATGGAAATCATCATCAGCTACCTGGTATACTGGGATGACTGAGAGATGGAAATCATCATCAGCTACCTGGTATACTGGGATGACTGAGAGATGGAAACCATCATCAGCTACCTGGTATACCGGGATGACTGAGAGATGGAAACCATCATCAGCTACCTGGTATACTGGGATGACTGAGAGATGGAAACCATCATCAGCTACCTGGTATACTGGGATGACTGAGAGATGGAAACCATCATCAGCTACCTGGTATACTGGGATGACTGAGAGATGGAAATCATCATCAGCTACCTGGTATACTGGGATCTGGTATACTGGGATGACTGAGAGATGGAAATCATCATCAGCTACCTGGTATACTGGGATCTGGTATACTGGGATGACTGAGAGATGGAAATCATCATCAGCTACCTGGTATACCGGGATGACTGAGAGATGGAAACCATCATCAGCTACCTGGTATACTGGGATGACTGAGAGATGGAAATCATCATCAGCTACCTGGTATACTGGGATGACTGAGAGATGGAAACCATCATCAGCTACCTGGTATACCGGGATGACTGAGAGATGGAAACCATCATCAGCTACCTGGTATACCGGGATGACTGAGAGATGGAAACCATCATCAGCTACCTGGTATACTGGGATGACTGAGAGATGGAAACCATCATCAGCTACCTGGTATACTGGGATGACTGAGAGATGGAAACCATCATCAGCTACCTGGTATACTGGGATGACTGAGAGATGGAAACCATCATCAGCTACCTGGTATACTGGGATGACTGAGAGATGGAAACCATCATCAGCTACCTGGTATACTGGGATGACTGAGAGATGGAAACCATCATCAGCTACCTGGTATACTGGGATGACTGAGAGATGGAAACCATCATCAGCTACCTGGTATACCGGGATGACTGAGAGATGGAAACCATCATCAGCTACCTGGTATACTGGGATGACTGAGAGATGGAAATCATCATCAGCTACCTGGTATACTGGGATGACTGAGAGATGGAAACCATCATCAGCTACCTGGTATACCAGGATGACTGAGAGATGGAAACCATCATCAGCTACCTGGTATACCGGGATGACTGAGAGATGGAAACCATCATCAGCTACCTGGTATACCGGGATGACTGAGAGATGGAAACCATCATCAGCTACCTGGTATACTGGGATGACTGAGAGATGGAAACCATCATCAGCTACCTGGTATACTGGGATGACTGAGAGATGGGAGCGATTATCTCAGGCAGGTTAGGCGATTCGTCTGCCCATAGAGCAAGTGTAGCAGCATCTTGAACAAACACAGTTGTCTGCATGACTTGGAGGAGGGTGGAGAGAGTCCTACGACAACTGGCTTGCTTGGTTCTGGACTACTGTGTATACTCAGCTGAACATATGTAGGGAGTTGTAGTCTGAACTTGCCGCAGATATCTCGGGGCAAATTTTTCAAAATCTTTAATACACATGTTCGATCAATGTGGTCTTCTTCAGGTTCATAGGTCAAAACATTGTTTATATTGAAATTTTGCCACAATATATCTGCGGCGAGTTCGGACTACAACTCCCTACTCTGGTCAGTACACTCCAGCGTGAGGAAAAGGGTCCAGAATATGATACACAGGCAATATGGACATCCATCCAGGTTCACTTCCCTAATGGAAACGGGTTGATCAAGTGAAGTATTAAGTGCCTAGCTTCGTCCCCAGGCTTTCCCTGCTAAGAAGGGATATTTTTTTTTGTCTTGCACCATTTTGAGGCAGCTGTGTGTGAGGATGGGGAGGAGTTTAGATTTGTTCACATGTTGCTATGAGTGACTGGCACAGGTGCTTGTAACTGTACTTATACTATCAAGTACTGTTCTTTTGCTGGATTGATATAGTCAATTTGGGGGGGATGGGGAGAGAAGCTTCCCTCCTCCCCACCCTTGCAAATGAAAACCAAGCTGGTAGCTTATACCTTTATCAAGTACTGCTCTTTCACTCGGGCTCTGTCGTAGCTGACGTTATGTCCCACCACTAGTCTCTGTTGCCAGCTGCCGGATATGGGATCAAGACAACCCTCCCTCGTCTCCAGGGGGATCAGGTTTTCCAACTCTAGCCGCTGCTGTACATTGGGACTAAAGTACTTGCTGGAAGTTAACCACTTGCTGCCTGGTATTCGCCGAAAGTCTTCGCTGGAAGCCAACCTCTTGCTGACCCATGAATACCAGCATTTATCCGAAACAGCTGTTGCAAGAACTGGTTGTGGGCTTTCAGACACACACACCTCGACATCAAGCAGCAAGGCGTCATCGTCTGGACAGTCCACTTTATATGCCTCCTTCCCTACATATTTGGTCCAACCTGGCTCAAACCTCCACCTTCGTGGCATCGGGGGGATTGCACTCTCAGCCAGTTTGATTGCAAGCTCCAAGTAATGCCTGCTTTGATTCTCTGCAATCATCCTAAAGTGGGCATCAATGTTTGCTCCAAACAAAGGAGGGAGTGAGATATTAACATTTGGAAGGACAGAGCCAGGCTTGCCCCCAAGCCCATGTGATTCTAGATGCTGTTTGCACAGATGAATTTTGTCGTCCGAAATGGGTTGTTCTTCCCTAAATATCTGCTCATGGAGGGACTTTGAGATCATTTGAATGTTAAGAGGACTCATTCTAATGTTACAATCATCTGCAACATTGTCTGATGAGTTCCGTCGTTGCTGGAGCAGGTTGGAGGCAGCTGGTAGGAAATTATGGTTCCTGTGGGGTCCAGATGCTAAGAGGTAGCCACAACTGGAGTAGGGATATGCACGCATGCAGACAGCATTAGTGCAGGTTTTCAGTGAATCTTTTCTGCTCAACCTCAGGGCCCCAGCCATGTTATTTGCCTGCTAGGACATGTCAATCTGCAACAGTGTGCGTCGTACCGTAGACATTCTAATCAGGGCGCCGTTAAAACGACCCGCCAGGCCCTTGCTTGCAGAAAAGAGCGGACTCTTTGTTTACAGGAGCGCCTTCAGCACTGACGTCGAACAATTTCCAATTAAAAGATGTCACCAAGACCAATTATACAGTCAGAAGACGCCCTCCCTGGAGCTGAGAAAATAGGTTTTGGTGAGGCGCCTTAATTAGAACGGATACGGCATACGAGCCAGGGTACGTTTTCATGGGATCCGAATTTTAGGAACGGGAAGAGCAGCTAGACTGCCTAGAGGGGATTTCCCCGTTTCTTTTGAACCTTTTCGTATAATTGGAAGTACCTTCTAGTCCCGTGGCTAAAGCTTGCAGGCAGTCATGATTGGTGCTCTGCGAAATTGAATACTAGAGCTGGTAGAGCTCGCTACCGTCCCGACCTGCGATGGACTGCAGTCAGATCCTTCCTGGGGCGGTGAATCCGGGGGCCTGCTCGCTGGCCGCGGGCTATTACTGCGACAACCCATTCATAGTAAGTAGCTAAGCAGTTTATGCACTCGTTGTATGCAGTAGAAAGTGTAGTGTGCACGTAAAAATGGAGCTGGTTAATGATTGAAAGGTCAGAGGTCGTCTAGATGGTGGCTGCATTGACACATAATATGTGCATGTAGTTTGGTTCCCAGGCCCTTTTAGTGCCGATGTCATGTAAAGATGGGGACCCCCTAAAATGGGGGTCTAGGTTCCTGTATTCCCTGGAAAATGGGAACCCGGGTTCTCATATGGGAATAGGGACTTAGGGTCCTCATCTTTCTATCCTCCTCTTCCTCCGTCTTCTTCCTTCCCTCTCCACCTCCTGTTCTACTCCACCCTCCCACCTCCTACCTTTCCCTTATCTTTCGTTTCCACCTGGCCCCTCTCTATCCGGCTCCTCTCCACCCCTCCCACTAGGCCTATGCCTCAGGCAAGGATGTGGTTATCCTGGATGGTCGTATGAAGCACCTCCAGACCGTGCTCGGCAGCGACTGTGGCTACGCCGATACCCAGATCAGTTGTATCCACTGTGCAGAGCTGGTTGGGAGGGTCGCAGTGGCATGGGGGTCTGACGTTGTCATTTTTGAACCTGAACTGGTAGAGGATTCATCTGCTAGTTCTAATGGCAATGAGGTAAGTACTCTGTAATCTCATTCCCAGGCTCCTTTTGAGTCTGGGAATGAGACTAGTTGTTTACACTGTGTAAGTGGGAAAATAGGTCTCTCTTACGAGAGCCCTTTTTGGGAGTTTGAAAGATAGGAGTGCCTCGAAGATGCTTCAGGTTGAGCAGGTTTGCTGTTAAAGTGTGGGTAGCAGCTTCTCCGTTCCTGTCCAAGTTCAAGCAGCCCTACAGCCTAAGTGACCCAGGGGTTGAACAAAGTCGACAGGATATTTGGAATCTACTCTGCTAGAGCTTCCAAATGATGCCAATATCTCTGAGATACTCTTAAGTACTACGGAGAAAACTTTTCAGTATAAAAATCAATTTGCCTATGCATGCTGTGGTCATTGGTCTGGGAACGAGACTAGCATGTCACATGACCATGTCTAACCTCCTCTGCTATCAGCCATGTTGGAAGACATTTTATATGTCGAGTTCGTTATTGAAAAAATTAGAACAGTGAATTAGAGCATCTGACAGACATTCAGAAGTTCCAGGTTTAAATCCCAGGCGGATCTCATTTTTATTTTCTTCATGCAACATCATACATAGTTCATGGAGTGGGAGTGGTGAAATTAAACGCCAGTTAGCTTTGGCCCAGCCGTAAGACTGTTAGTTGCTTGATAATGGAGGGGTAAGGAGGATTGGAAGGAGGAGGGGGAAAGAAGGAAGGGGGAGGATAAGAAAGATGACTTTGGTCTTGTTTCTTCCAGTTTCGTGGGCAGTGGCGCTCCACGCAGACACTAACTGTGGACTTTCCTGTGCTGAGCCTCTGCTGGAACCAGGTGGGGTCACACCTGGCTATTGGTGGCAAGTACCTCACCATGTGGAACTTTGAAGTGTCCTTCCAGCTTTCTCCTTCGTCCAAGAAATTAGAGGGAAATGGAGAGGGAGGAGAGGGAGGAGGGGGAGGAAGGGAAGTAGGAGGAGGAGGAGGAGGAGGGAGGTGGAAGGAAGTGTGGAGGTGTAAGATGGCGCTACCCATTGTCCATCTGAAGTTCTCCCCTGACGGAGCCATGTTTGCATCTGTCTCAGAGGTTTGTCTACGTCTCCTTGCATCAATCATTTTCAAGCTGCAGAATCACTCAAGTATCCTTCATATTTGTACAGTAGGAAGCCACTCATCCAAACATACTGGGACCAAGGGGTGTTCGGATAACTGAAATATTCGGATAAGTGAAACATACAAAGCAGAGTACTTTCCATTTAATGCACAGCACAATATCTATGAATATCATTATTTTGGAGGTTTGGATGAGTGAAGATTCTGATAACTGAAGTTTGGATAAGTGACTTTCTACTGTACTTATATACTTCCCCAGACAGAGTGACGGAAAGCTGGGTGGGCCTGGGAACGAGGCTAGTACTTATATACTTCCCCAGACAGAGTGACGGAAAGCTGGGCGGGCCTGGGAACGAGGCTAGTACTTATATACTTCCCCAGACAGAGTGACGGAAAGCTGGGCGGGCCTGGGAACGAGGCTAGTACTTATATACTTCCCCAGACAGAGCGACGGAAAGCTGGGCGGGCCTGGGAACGAGGCTAGTACTTATATACTTCCCCAGACAGAGTGACGGAAAGCTGGGCGGGCCTGGGAACGAGGCTAGTACTTATATACTTCCCCAGACAGAGATGTAGTTTGGTTGGTTTTTGAGGGTTCCATCCCTACATGTGCTTGTTTTCATTCAGAAAACTTTTTTGTGACTTGTATACTTCCCTAGACAGATGGACACTGTAATGAAGTAATTGTTAGAATTTCCAGAAGTGTTACGCAATTCCAAGGTCATCAAACTTGAAGATTATGTGGAACTTTGCTGCCATTTTTAGCCAATATAATAATAACTGCATGGCTACTGAAAGTAGTCCATGTAGCCTCATTCCCAGTTTATGGGCGTGAACCAAAATGCTTGGTGGTGGACTGGGAACGAGACTATGAAAATATCCATTTTTATACCACATTGAGACAGTAAACTATAACTCAGTTTTGTGTAAACTATTCTCTAAACATCATGCAAGTTCTGTGCAAACTATTATTGTACAATTTTTACATAACGGGAGTATATGGCCTGTTATACTCTGCTGGTCATCCAATGAAATGCTTAGAAAGTGATGTAATGTGGTATAATGTGATTGTTTCTCTCTTGTGTTCTCTCTCATGACAGACGGACTGTTTGGTGAAGATCTGGTACCCCTCCAGCCCAGGTTGGTGACTGCAGGGGGAAGGAGGTTGGAGGCGGGTGAATAAATAGGCCTCATAGCTTTAGGCAATCGATGCAGTCCAGGTTCAAAAAAGGTACACCCCTGCATTTTGTGACAAGTGCAGGAAATGTAGCCCTACCCCCCTGAGTATTCCCAGGCCTCATGTAGCTCTTGTAAAATACAGTACAAAATTAGTGCATTTCATGCTGCAAATGAGGAAGACGCACAGCCTGTAGAATAGGGAATTGTTGACCCAATCAACTCTACGTTAGTCACTCTGCACCCCCCAATGTCAACTTCTGAGCCGCACCAAACCATCTTTGTTGTCAAACTCCAAATACCAATGGTTTACATATCCACCCTCTTTCCCCTTCTCCTCTCCTCCTTCTCCCCCTCCCCCTCCCCCTCCCCCTCCCCCTCCCCTCCTCTCCTCCTTCTCTCCCTCCCCCCCTCCTCTCCTCTTCCTCTCCATCCTCCTCCTCTCCTCCCTCTCTCCCTCCTCCTCCCCTCCTCTTCCTCTCCATCCTCCTCCTCTCCTCCCTCTCTCCCTCCTCCTCCCCTCCTCTTCCTCTCCCTCCTCCTTCTCTCCTCCCTGTCTCCCTCCTCCTCCCCTCCTCTTCCTCTCCCTCCTCCTTCTCTCCTCCCTGTCTCCCTCCTCCTCCTCTCCTTTTCTTCCTCCTTCTCTCTCCCTTCATCTCCCCCTCCTTCTCCTCTCCCTTCTTTTCCTCCTCCTCCTCCCCCCAATGAGGAGGTATTGTCCAGTTGGCTGAAACTGACCGTGATACTTCATATGTCCTTCTATTTTCCAGTAATGGGCGGCATTGGCAGTGGACAGCAGTACTCATTTGTGTATGTTGCACACCCGAAGGCTGTGACCGGCTTTGTGTGGAGAAATACAAGTCCCTTCATGCCCAGGTACGTGGGTATGAGTATGTGGAGTGTGTGTGTGAGTACGTATGTGGAGTGTGTGTGTGTGTGTGTGTGTGTGTGTGTGTGTGTGTGTGTGTGTGTGTGTGTGTGTGTGTGTGAGTGTGTGTGTGTGTGTGTGTGTGTGAGTGTGTATGTGTGTGTGTGTGAGTGAGTGAGTATGTGGAGTGTGTGTGTGTGTTTGTGTGCACAGTAGAGTAGGTATGTTAAGCATGTGTATCGTTTAGAATTATCTTTTGTGTTGCCCTCTGCCTGCACACACACACACACACACACACACACACACACACACACACACACACACACACACACACACACACACACACACACACACACACACACACATGCACGCACACACATGCACACACATGCACACACACACACACACACACACACACACACACACACACACACACACACACACACCACACACACACACACACACACCACACACACACACACACACACACACACACACACACACACACACACCACACAGGGGCTGTGTTGCCAATGTTCTCCTGACCTACTGCCAAGACAACATCTGTCGTCTCTGGAGTCACCCCCTCTCAACTGAAAAGCGACAGAGACTTCGGTTTTACATTGCTGCTTCAATTGATCCGGTAGCGGACATCCCTTTTCGCTCCACCATGCCCATGCAAGACATGCCTTTTGTCGTCCATTGGCTAAATAACAAGGAAACTACATTCACAAGCAAGGCGGAAAAAACCTACAAGGGTACCTTTCAGCCTCTCTCTCGCCACAGCTCCCTCGCCAGCTTTGCTTCCAGTTTGAACGAAGAGATGTTCCAGAGTTGGGTTTGCATTGAGGAAGCTGATGAGCCGACCTCTGACCCACAATCCACCAGCACCAGTGGCTCAATCCGAAAGCCCCAACATGTCTACTCTTTTTCCAGCTTTCTCAACATGCCATCCCAAAAGCCTAGCCCCCGTGCGCCCTCTGCCAGTCCTCAGCACCAAGATAGCAAGTTGTCTGTGCAAATGAGGCAGTTTGCTCATCTGCTAGATGAATGGTGTACGTCTCCTGACCTTCTTCTATGCATCCACCCCAAAGTGGGCTCCCTCATGGTCTGGACTGTTGAGGGACTGGATGCCCCCTACAACACATCTCGTCTGGTCCATGTGAGCTTCAGCTCATGTCTTCCTCATGTTTTCCCACCCCACTTGGCCCAATCTCTCCGCCAAGAGCTACTCCAGTATCTGATCAAGGAGCCGGACGTCGTCCATACAAGAGAAATGGCCATGTCTGGTAGCGTGACAGACATCAGTCTTCCTGTGCCACAGATTAAAATCGCCAGCTCTGGAAGCATGTCAGATGTGGTCAGCAAAGAAGACATGCCAAAAACCAAAGCTGATTCAACCCTCATCTTAGTTTCTAGTCACCTCAATGGGTCACTAAATACCTGGTCCGTCGAGCTCACTGTCCAATCCAATGCCTGTACTTCCATTGCCGGTTTTATCCACTGTGGGGAGACAGGGGGGCACCACTCTGAAGTGAGGGCTGTTCACCGTCATCCATGGCTTCCAGTCTTGATGACGGTCTCCTCAGATGGTACCAGCAGCAAGGACAAGAGCAGTAATGGTGTTGAGAGTGAGTTGATAATCTGGAATTCTGACCTCCCTGGCCCACTGGAACACAAGAGTCACCTGAATGAACTTTCAAGGATGTTCTCGCCAAACCCGTATTCCTTTCACTACGTCACATGGGTCCCACCAATCTCTGTGAGTAACTGCAACGAAGGGGTTTTTGCAAGATGCCCCTCCTCCGGTCTCTTTGTAGCCAATGTCGGAAATGAGCTCCGGTTGTACCAGACCTCACTCTATTGCATCACCAAGTCACAGCCGAGTGCCCACCCCCACGAGAATTCTCCTCCTCCCACCCAGGGCGTCAGGACATCTGCGTCGAGTCTCAGCGGCTCACAACAAGAGGTAATTGTCACCTCTCACCTCGGAAAGGAGGGAATTACCTTTGTGAGCACAATTGAAAAGGATATCTCCACTTTGGAGCAGATTGTTGCTCTCAATGCCTTCAGAATGTGCTCTCTTGTTACTTCATTTGATGTCAAGAAGTCCCTTGATTCTAAATTTTGCCGAGACATTGTGGTGGCGCTGGTTGAGAATCAAACCGTCAGAGCTTCCTCCTCCAGCCCAGGCTCCAGGGGGACAAGAAGTTTTCTCCACCTTTGGAGAGTGACCATTTGCAGCAAGTTCCCCGTTAGATCTGAAAGTCCTCCTGGGTGGAAGCTACCTTCCACCACTCCGGACGTATTGAGCTCCTCTCTCCCACTTCAGCCTGTCTCTTATGCAGCATCAGTGGAGAAGGTTTCCTTTGCTCCCTTCCCCCTCCCGAGTAATGTTCACATCGTTCAGTCCACCCCAGCGTGTGACATAGCCAGCTCCCTCCAACTCCAGCTTCCCACCCTCTCAGCCCCTTATCTCTTCACAACAGCTTGCTCGGATGGTACAATTCACTGCTGGCAGATCTTGTTGAGATCCACAGCCAATGATAATGAGGCTGCCACTTCCTCAACCAAGCAGCCAACTTGTGCTCGCAGTGGTGAGAAGGAGCCGTTTGAGTTTGAGTTGTACGAAGTGTTCAGTGGATCTACGGCCAAGGAATCAGGATCGCCATCTGATGCCACAAGATGCTTGGACTGCTACAAAGAAGAGGCCTTGAGGGACCTTCCGACTGTGTCGTACGTCCCCTGTGCCATTTCAAGTGCCTATCCAGGCCGATTTGCAATGGCTCACCAACTCACAAAGTCGGTTCAAACTATTGGAAGCCCTCCTAAGGGATTAAAGAAGATTAATCCCTCAACTGCAGCTAACCCCTTGGACCAGCATGCTGTGGTCACAGTGTGGGAGTGTGAATCTTCTGGAGGTCTAAAGTGGTCCTGTGAGGCAACTCTCCCCCTCAGTGGCCTCACAGGGGTCATGACATCAAAATCGCCTCCTGCAAACGTCCTTTTGGATTGGCTGCCTATGGAAAACGGGGCCTATCTCCTAGCAACCTGTTTTGCCTCGATAATTTCCATATATGGTATGGCTCTTCCACAATCTGAGGGTCAATCAACAACCTTGGATTCCTCAACCCTGAGCCATTTCCGTCCGTTAGCTGAAACCACACTAAGCACTAAAAAATCTCAAACTACAGTCGTCTGTCTCCTGCAGTTTCCCTGCTCAAAGCCCTACCCTGGTCTCTCCATCAGCTGTTTCTCTTACACAGGGAGCAACAGTCTCCTGTTGAGCGTCGGCAGCGAAATGCATCTGTACTCTTGCTGGGTAAAGAGAAGCAGGCTGCAGGCCTTCACACCTTCTAAGGAAGATCGAAAATTAGTCCCCAAGAGTCCAAGTACAAGTCGGGTATTTCGTGAAACCAGTCCTGGAGAGGCTACCTCCAAACCTGCCAGCATTGACGTCATCAACTTGCTTGATTACGCTCACACGAGAAACACCCCCCTTCCCCAGTATCACCCAAAGATCCTTGTCGATCTGATGAACTTAGGGAAGCTTCACGCAGTGAAAGCTATTTTGATAAATCTGGTGCGATACCTACTGCTCTACGAGGGGAAGAAGAAGCGAAGGAATTACTTTGAGGATGGAGGTTTTGAAGCTTTGTGTGATGACACCTCTGAGGAAAAGACCAAAAGGATGCGTCTTCTGTCTGTCTCCTCGGATGGATACCTTCGACGGAGCAGAAATGTGAAGCCAAAATTTGTAGTGGAAAGTATCCCACAACTTCCACTCTCAAAGCTGGGGATTTTCAAACGGAAGGATGCTGTGGAACCACACGAAGAGAGTCAGACAGCTGTCCAAGATGAGGACGATCTCTTTGCCAGTGCTCCCATTGAGGAGTATACATACGGTTTTGAGACAGAGAGTGAGGCAATTACTTTTGGTAGTTTGGATCCAGAAACATTGGAATTTACACCTAGAATTGCTCAGAAGCTTTCTTCTCTCCTTAAGCACGCTCAGCTGGCTGACTTGAGTGACTTGGAACAAGTACGTTTACTAGCGATAGCGGAAACCGTGGCCAACACAAAAACTAGTCTCGGTGACAGCCACCAGCGCTCCCAGCAACAGCCCACGTCTGCAAGTTATGCAATTGGACTTGGACTGTCAAATCCAATGGGGGCTGGGTACGCATCAACTGGTCTCTCACACGGAGTACGAGGGGGTGAAGCGATGGACGACTGCGGGCTACGCTATCTGCTAGCTCTGGAGAATTACGTCACTCTCTCCCAGTCTCTTCCTAAGGGTGTTAGCCCTGGTAGGGTCTCTGCTGCCGATTTCATCTGGGCGTTTCACTCAGATGCAGAGATGGAACTGCTCTCCGCTGTGCCCTGCATCCAAAAGGATGACCTCTCGTGGGATGAGTTGAGGAACACCGGGGTCGGGTGGTGGCTGCGCAGCAGTGACACACTCAGGAGGGTCATTGAAAAGGTGAGAAATACACTGCGTATGTCAATGGCTGCAGAGTGGTGAGAGAGTGGTGAGGAGAAGCGTACCTTTGTTTTATCAAATGCATGTCACTTGATTGCCTTCCTCTTATTTTTCCTCTTTCTCTCCTACTCTCCTTCTTCTCTCCTCCTCTCCTTTCCCCCTTCTTTCCTCCTTCTCTCCATATCCCTTTCTCTCATCCTCTCTTTTCCCCCTTCTTCTTCCTCTCCTTCTCCCACTCCTCGGCTCCCTTTGTCATCTTTCTTTTCTCCTCTTCTCCCCCTCCTCTCTCCTCCCTCCTCTCCCCCCCCCCGCCCCTCCCTCAGCTGGCAAAGACACAGTTCATGCAGAACCAGGACCCACTGGATGCTAGTCTGTTCTACCTCGCCATGAAGAAGAAGACCCTGCTAAAAGGGCTGTTTAGGTACGTGTATGCACACAGCCCATCAAGGGCTTTACTGGCTCCAGTTTAGTATGCAAATATAGAATAAGGGGAAAACCTGGGAGATCGTGTCACATGTGGTGGTAGCCTCATTCCCAGGCCATGACCTGGAATGAGACTAGTATTACCATTTAATTTCGTTCCTGACACTATGTCTCACTGACTTGTATGTAATGTTCTGTGAATGAGGGCAGTTCTGAATTGTCATCTGTGTATGGGTACAGGGTGACATCGGCACAAATTCTGTCAGCTGCCATTGTGCTAGTCTGAATGGATGCAATAGGCTTTTTCTTTTTCAACACAAGTTTACTTTCTCTCTCTCTCTCTTCTCACTCCCTCCTCCCTCCTTTCTTCCTCTCTAATTTATTACCCTCCTCCTCCCTCCTTTCTTCCTCTCTAATTTTCTATCCTCCTCCTCCCTCCTTTCTTCCTCTCTAATTTTCTACCCTCCTCCTCTCTCAAAAGGACTGTGCACGAGAGCAGAATGATGGCATTCTTCAGCAACGACTTCACCCAAGAACGATGGAAGAAAGCTGCTCTCAAAAATGCTTTTGCCCTTCTGGCAAAGCAGCGATTTGAGCATGCAGCCGCCTTCTTCCTCCTTGCAGACAAACTCTGGGATGCCGTCCAAGTTTGCATCAGTCGACTGGGAGATCTTCAGTTAGCGTTTGTGATCACACGTTTGTATGAGGGAGATAATGGCCCTGTGCACGAGCGTCTACTTAAAGAGTCAGTTCTTGGTATCTCTGTCAACCCCGGATCTGTCTCTTCTTCCCGCCAACTTGAAGCGAGCTGTGACCCCTTCATGCGCAGCATTGCCCACTGGCTTCTTCAGGATTACTCTGGGGCACTAGAAACGCTGCTGATTGCACCCACTGAGAAAGAGCCAAGCAGAGGAGCAAAGGAGACCAGAAGGGAACAGAATTGTCCCCCTGATCCAGCCATTTTCAACTTTTACTTCTTCCTTCGCTCTCACCCCTTGCTTCTGAGGAGGGACTATGGCTCCCGTGCAGCCAAGTCCCTCTTCCAGACCCAACCTCACTCCTCTAAATCTCCCCGGGTGTGCGGCCATTCTCTGAGTGGTGTCGGTGATGAACCACTAACTCCAGCTGAACGTAGCCTTCTCTTTAGCACCGCCTACCACCACCTTACCCACGGTTGTCCCCTCTTGGCCCTGGACGTTCTCTCAAAACTGCCTAAATCGTGCAACCTTGGGTCGGAAGTCTGCCGGACCTCCATGAATGGTGGTGACTACGAGAGTGAAGCTCTGACTGCGGTGACCAGCAGAACTGAGGTGGAGTCAAGGCACTCTACCGAAGATTCAATGGTGGGCATGATCCAGAGTGGGACGCTAGGAGATGACTTTGGTTTTGGAGGCACTAAGGCAGCTTCCAAGATGGAGAGTGAGGACGATTTTGATTGGTCACAACCGGTTTCATCACACTTTGGTGGTGGCGGTGTTGTTGATGATGATGAATTTGATTGGGGCCAACCGGTTTCAAGTCAGGTGGGAGGTTTTAATGAGGACTATGAACACAGTGAGGACGATGAGGATGAGGATTGGAGCAAACCTGTCTCTTTGAAGTTAGATGCAATGGATCTTACTCCACCAAACACCAATCGTCAGCCGAGTCTGGAAAAGGAAGCCCACGACGAGGATAAGACTGGAGGAGATGAAGAGACAGACAGTGCAAGTTCCACTCTCTCAACCTGGGGGCTCTTCATTCTCAGCCTGGCGGAGCAGCTACAGTACAATGCCTGCCTTAGCATCTTGACCGAAGAACTAAACACGATTTACATCCCAGCTTGCTGCAATTATCTGTGGGAGGCAAAGGGAAAGGATTCACTCCCCATCCTCCCACTTGCGGTTCAGAAAACTGATCAGAACCTTGCTGCCTATTACAAGGCGAATCCATTTGAGAAGACAGTCCTAAGCCTCCGGGGAATGTTGGTTGAGTGGCTTAGAAGCGAGACAAAAATTGTGAAGGAGGTCTGTGGATTTGAGCTTGTTGAAGAAGATCCGGAAGACGTCCTTGAGGATTCTGCCCCAGCTGGGTATGATGTGCTCACGACGCTGATGAACTACACTGCTCTTCATGCTTCAACCACACCGAGTCTTCTCACCATGAAGCTGGAACTGATGCATCTCATGAACACCCTCCTCCCGTGGGAAACAACAGGCCACTCCCAGGTTGTACAAGACCTCAGCAGAGATACTCTACCTACGTTTGCTGTTGACCCCGCCCAGCTTCCCATCCTCACGTCTTGTTCATTACCAGCTAAACACCTCACCAACCTGGCTCTGCATTTGAGTCTCATGTCTGCTAGCATTATTGAAATACTTGCCACGCACACCTGCCCGCCAATCTCCTCCAAACCAATCCCCCATGTCAACGAAGTCTTTGATCTTTGTTGTGCTATATCACACTGTCTCACAGTGTGTCTCAGTCCGATGCGCCCTGCCGATGTCTCCGTGACTACAGCAAGCAGAACCCCTACCCAGTCCTTCTCTCAGAGTTGGTCAGAACGACAACAACAGCAGCTGCCAGAAGGAAAATCACCGGCTGGGTCCCCCCTCTTGTCGTCAGGGAGACCAAAACTAGAAAGAGGCTCTTCTAGCAGTTTTGAGTCTTTCTCCCACCTTGGGGCTCCAAACTCAAAGCCCTCAAAATGGCCGGGTGTGGACAACTGGCCTAACACTCTGAGCTCTGACGAGGGAAAGGACCCCACGCCCCTTAGCCTAGTCCTTGTTGAGTGCTCCATCGCAGTTTATTTGGGGCTTCTTGCGGCTGCCTGGTCTTGGCATTCTCCAAGCGATCTGTTAACATTGTTGAAGAATGCCCCCACACACGAGACCTGGTACAGTGCATTTGGAGGAGGGATGGACGTGAAGAAAAGTGATGAGAAAGGAAAGCGTTCCAAAAGTTTCCTGATGCAGACAGTGAGTGCGATGACACGACGGATCAAGATGATTCGGAAAGGTGGCGAGGCACAGGAGGAAGGGTGGCCGGGGGTGGGCCTGTTCATCGCTCCGAAAAGGACTCTCTTGGATCATTATCTCTCACTGGTGCGTTAACCCAGAGCCAAGGGTGTGCATTAGCGGCAGTTAGTTTATGATCTGTCATGGGAATTCCTCACTCTATCTCCCTTCCTTGCTGATCGTTTCATGAGAATTTTCCACTCTACCTCTCCTCCCTGCCGATCCTGTCGTGAGAAACATATTGCGACTATACTGATCACTAGTTTTATCGGTAGCTTAAATGTTCCCAGACCCCTCCAAAGAGTTGTGAAAAGTGTCTAGTTTTTTCCGCTAGTGCATGAACAGGGTTATTTGAGTTAGGTAATTCTGGTATATTCAGTGACCCTGTCCTGCCCACTTTCTCTCTCCCTCCCTCCTCTTCCTCTTCTGCGTGATCCTGTCTCCCCCTCCCTCCTCTCTCCCGCAGCCTTCCCAGGACAGATGGAAGGAGGACCTTCATGAGCCAGAAGTAGAAGATGAGGAAGCCATGGAGCTGGAGACCAGTGGTGGTATGAGACTATGAGCTGCTGTTGCTTGCATGCAGGTCACATGAATCTCATGTGCAGGTCACATGAATCTCATGTGCAACTCACATGATTCTTATGTGAAGGTCACATGATTCTCATGTGCAAGTCACATGTGCAACTCACGTGATTCTCATGTGCAAGTCACATGATTCTCATGTGCAAGTCACATGATTCTTATGTGCAAGCCATGTGACTTGTGTGTATAGATGTCACAGTACACATGCACATGCAAATGCATGCACACACACACACACACACACACACACACACACACACACACTCACGTCACACAAGATATTGACGGTGGATTGTATATGGAAGTGGGTCCAACGTTCTACCCAGGCTCCAGAGGGGAGGAAGAGGGTAAGAGCTCTGACCATGACAACCCTGATTCCTTCCCCTGGTGTCTCATGAACCTCTGCATCACCAAGATGGTGCAGGATGCAGTCAGGAAGGTCCTCTCCACTGCTGGACTGGAAGTGCTTGGTGAGCAGATGGTAGCTATCCTGTCATAGTTCAGGGAAAGTATGCATTCATGTGTTACACCTTCTCTGCCCCCCCTCCCTTCCTCTTTCACTTACCCATGCAGAGCTGGTGACTGCTTCCCCCGTCCTTTATTCTGCACTGAAAGTGATGGATGAATGGGAGTCTATCTTCACCCGCCGACTGGATGCCCTGGGGGCAGCTCCCGACGATCTTTTTGATAACGAGGAGGAGGAGTCCCCAATGTTTGGAGTGGGCCCCGCTCTCATGAAACACAAGTTTATTCTCGAACCAGAGAACTCTCCTTTCAAGTATGTGACCATGTGTGTGTGCATGGCTACATGGGAGGAGTGGAACGGTGGTGGAGGGAGGAGGGGGGGAGGGAGGGGGGAGGATGCATGATTGTGTGTTTGTATGTGTTTGTGTATACACACACATTACTCACAGCCTTACTTAGTCCATACTAGCCTCGTTCCCAGGTCTGGGAATGAGGCTAAGTCCATCCTGGGAACGGGGCTAAGTCCATACGCATAGTTGTCAATGAGAAGATCACCGTATATATTACATTGTGAGATGAGGAAGGAGAGTATAAGGAGAAGAAAGATAGTCAGGGGGGAGGGGAGGGAAGAGGAAGAGAAGGAGAAGGGAGTGAGAAGGAGAGGTGTTGTAGCCTCGTACCCAGGCCGCGTGGGAGGAGGGAAATGTTTCTCTCCTCCCACACGGCCTGGATACGAGGCTAAAGGTGCTGTTGTTCACAGCTACGTAGTTCATGGCAGTACACCTCTCGCTGCCATGCCTCAGGTCTCACTCCAAGACGGCCAAGGAGGCAAAGCAACTGTGGGAGTACCTGGTCCACCAGGAGGACATCAGAGAGTCCTTCATACACTACATCTTCACCAACAAGGTCAGCTAGCAATGGTTCCAAACATGTACCGTATTTCTTTGCAGCTCCTATTTTTTTTGCTGCCTGTTTTTGTGCGGCTACTATTCGAGGGTGGCGGTTATTTCTTTGGAAAGCCAGCAGACATCAACGACGGCTGGATAAGGTACGTACGAGTGAGATGGTGATGATTGCTAGCTGTGTCAGTAGTACACGCAGCCTCTCAGTCCTGCTGTCAGCCGTGGGAACGAGTCGTACAACACAAACAGCCAGCCTGGTGACCGTCGTCAGAAATGATTCGCGTACGTGTATACTAGCCGCGGCTACTATTCGTATACTAGCACGGCTACTATTCGAGGGTGGCGTTTATTTCGCTCAGAGCTTCCGATTGTGCAGCTACTATTCGAGAGCGGTGACTATTCAAAGAAATACAGTAGTCATGCCCAGGTAGCTTGCAGCTGTTGAAACAATAAGAGTGATATTTTTGGGCCACTGTAAATAGACACGTGTATTTACCCAATACTGACCATTGCATTGCCTCAAGCCACCGCAAATTGTTAGGGACTACAACTTTATAGTCAGTACCAAAAGTTCAATATCGTTCATTTCAAGTGTTTACTGTTGCATGCTGTCTGGGAATGAGATTGGTTGAGTGTTCTAATTATCTGAATGTTTCCGAAACTTTTTTCCAATTGCAGAGGGTTGGTAGTGTGGAGGACAATGAGCCTGAGTGTAGAGTGGTTCACAAGGACTCAGACAGCATCGTGTCCTCATTCTGCATCAACTCAGTAAGCAGTAATGTGCAAGTTAGATCTGAGCTAAACTACATTCCATCCTTCCATCCCTCCCTCCCTCCCTCCCTCCCTCCCTCCCTCCCTCTCCCAGTGCAACCCTACAGTGCTAGCCCTTGCTCTTCCAAGAGAGGTGATTGAAATTGAGGTTCCTGATGTGAGTGCTCTGGACACACCCTATGGAGATGAACTTTTAGAAGGAAGCACACCTCCCAATGTTGGTGGCAAGCGCAGGTTGGCATAGCTTTAGACATCAAGCACAAAAACAAATCTTTGTTCTAATTTTTGTCTTGTACGAAGGGGTAGACACTACCACCTCATTTCTCCCTCTCCCTCTTCTCTCTAACACATCCACTGGCCACCACACATACACACACAAATATGCACAGTCATAGTCTTAACATTGCTGAAGAGGACTTTGTTTTGGTTCAGTCTGCCTCTTTCCGGCACAACCAGCGTCATAGTGTCCTCCATCCCTCCATCACCTATGCCCATGGGATGCACGCCCAGACTGGTACCTCTTCTAGCATGGTGAGTCACATGACAGTCACATGACATACAGGCAGTCACATGACTTACAGGAAGTTACATGCTGTGCAGAAAGTCAATTACCGTATGGTTGGTAATTTTCGCTGGTACAAATTTTCACGAAACAGGCCAAAATTCGGGTTTCAGAAATTTTCACGGTTTTAATATTCGCAGTCGGTGAATCTGGGACCCGCGCGTTAGCTAGCTGTACGACTAAAAGCTGAGCGAATGTCTAGAATTGTCTACAGAGAGAGATGGCAATCTCAGCTCTTTGTTCCAGTGTGGCGACAAAAGTAGCCTCGTACCCAGGAGAAACCATTGCTTCCACTCTCGGCCTTGTGCCACCATCTGATTTGTGTGTCTGTGCTTACGTAGCACTTCGATTTCCTGGATGTCTTGACTGATAGCTGCCAAAGGCACACCACATATGCATGTGTGTGTGTGTGACAGGCTTCTATTGGAGTTAGGACAGCTAGATTAGTAGATAGTTTGAAGTAGGCCGGATTGAAACGCAATTTGTTCGCTTTGCATGTGGACAATGAAAATTTCGCGGTTTTAATTTTCGTGAATGGCTCTTGACTTGTGAAAAACGTGAAAATAAATTCCTCACGAAAATTACCAACCATACGGTACATCATTGACATACAGGCATCACATGACATACAGGCATCACATGACATACAGGAAGTTGCATGGTGACCTACAGGAAATCAAATACTCTGTTTACTGTGTGTATGAATTCCTTTTATGCAGCTGATGAGACGGCCTGTACCAGGTGTCAGGCGAATGGCACCTCATCCAAACCTGACTTACTGTAAGAATTGTAGCTTGCCCACCTATAGACAGAACTCTTGTCTTCCTTTTCCCACTCTCCTTTCCTTTTAGTTATGCCTAAATTGATTGGGGCCCATCATAGTCTAACAATGGCACACAACACTTCGCTACTAATGTACAAGCTGACCTCAGGCGTAACTTTGTTATGGGAAATTATGTACGGTTTCAAAAACGGGACTGAAAATCATTTTGTGCCATTTTCACTATAAACAACTATGTCCAAGTATGGCAGACAATTCTATTGAGCCACTTTTGGCACGATTAATTTCTGCATGTGTAATCTCTCAACCATAAATAGCTGAAAGATGTATTGTGCCATTTTGGTTGAATTTTCTTTAAGCCAAAAAGATCTCTGAAACCTGCATCGTGTCTTTTTGGTATGGATATTCTCTCAATCAAAATGGATTATTTGTCCTTTGGCCAAAAATGGCTACTTTATGTACCATTTTTTGGCATAGATAATCTCTAAACTATAAATGGATCATTTCTCTTCAATCCAAAAATGGCTAAAAACTGTATTGTGTTGTTTATAGCACAAGTAACCTCTCAGCACTATAATGGTTTTATTTGCTAGCTCATCAACTTAATGTCTACTGCCTTCAGCGGCTCGATAAGCCCTTATGTCTACTGAGGCTGAGTGCTGTTGCTGCTGTACTGAGCCCCTATAGGCTTGTTTTGTTAGTAACAGGGTCTGCAGATGGCCTCGTTCCCAGGCCCCGCCCAGCTTTCCGTCACTTGCAGTACGGAATTTTTCGTTCGCGCGCGGGGAGAGCCTGGGAACGAGGCTAGTCTGCAGAGGTCATGCAACCAATCACTGAACAGGCTTTCACACAACAGGACTGATAAGGATCTATCTGGGACTAAAAAGGGCATCCATATTGTCTTTGACACACCACTAAGGGAGTTTAGATCTTGTTTGTTGCTGCAGTGACACCTTCTCCATTCATATGACCAGTAAGACACAGGAAGTATATACCATATTTCCATGGCAACCATGGATGATGGCAACTAACAATAGCCTAGTTGCTTGGCCTTCCCATTGTCCAGTTTTTGATCTCTTGCAGTATGCAAAAGGGAAGGCCTAGGAACAAGGAAGGTTTTAGTGAACAAACGCAGTGCTTAACCTGTTTGTTAGTGACATGTTCATCTGCTGATAAACCAACTGCAGGATGGAAAACCTTTCCACCAACTCACCAACTCTTGCAAAGTGGTATTGACATGTACATGCATAATTCCTAACTGAATAAGACTTACTATGAAAGTGAAACAAACTAGGACTGTGGTTGATAGTTGCAGCAAGGGCAGAAATATTCCTAGCTTGGATCTCTTCCCTGGACTGCTTTGTAGTCAGTATGACAAATTGCTTTGTAGCTGTCAACTGGAGGAGAGCTAGCTAGCATCTTACCTCTTTAGGAAAGGATACAGCATCTCTAGCCTCATTTAGGGAAGGTTTGAAGGAACATCCCCACAGCTAGTTGATTTAGATGCAAAAGTACTGTATCCAGGAGCATTTGTCAGTCTGACCACACAATTATAGCCTCGAACCCAGGCTTTCCATTCTGGATTTTGTCTCGCAGCTTTGGAGAAAAATCGATTTTTCTCCAAAGCTGCAAGACAAAATCCAGAATGGAAAGCCTGGGTTCGAGGCTAACCAAATTGGGTGTGGTATGGATGAAGCTTTATCAACACTTGTCATACAGTTCTTTCACTGCAAACTGTTACTCGCTTGACAGTAGAAAACATTACATCATCTCTAACATAAGTACAATGACCTATCCTGTGTGCAAAATCAACCTTACATTGTGTGCAGCTACAGGTTCTCTTCATTTCAGCCGATAGCAATAAACTACCGCACATAAAGTTCAATCATCTCAAAGTTTACGTCTTCATCATCACGTGCCTGATCAGCACACAGCCTCATCTCAATGTCATCACTAGTTGGAGAGGGAAGCTCTTTCATGAACCATGGAGGGCTGTTGAAGGAACAGCAGGTGTTCAGTCAACCACAGCCCTGACCATCCCAGAGAGGATCATTGGGGTAGAATCTGTTCTGGTATTGACTTTCACTGGCAGTGTCACAGAAGTAATCATTTCCAACGAAGGGTGGGATGGGGATGGAGGCTGGGTTATTGATGTTGGTGCAGGGACAGAGAGCCTGACGATGGATGGTGGTAACCTCATGAATAGCAGCTGCAAAAGTCCAGATGTGTTTCCTGGGATTGTGTCCATGTGTGAGGCTAATACCATCCACATAGTTGCCATCAATTGTGGCACTACGATCTAAAAAATAGGGGCCGAATGCATCTATTGGCCCCTGCTGGTAGCCAATAATCTTACCACACACGTGTGTGTATCGTATGCCATGAAGGTTGAAGGTAGCAGAGGAGCAGCCACTTCCATCAATGTTCTTTGCACAGAGTCTCTTTGGAGTGGTGAGTAGTTTCAGTCCTGCAGGACACGTGTGGCTGCTGTTGGTCATGTTGATTTTGGCCACTTGCATCCAGCCTCCTGTGATCCCCCCACAGGACCTGCTCATGTCACAGTACATGTGAACAGAGGAGTCACCAGTGCCCCTGAGCCAGTAGTAGCCAGAGGGAGCAGTGGGGCTGAGCTCTTTTATTTCCTTGCAGGAAACAGCAGGGTGGCTGGGGGTGCTTCCGGGAACACGCAGGTGCTGGAGCTGGGTCATGATCGCCTGAATGTTGGCATTACTTTGGTCCATTTGGGTGACTAGCTGTTCCATTGAGTTAGAAACGTTTGCAATGACTTCCATAGCAGTGGCAAGATGCCTCTCTATGGCAACATCCACAACCTTCTCCAATGTACTATTTAGCTTCTCTATGGCAACATCCACAACCTTCTCCAATGTACTATTGAGTTCCTCCTTATTCAATACTACACGTGTCTCATTTCCACCGCTTGTAATGGCACCCTCCCTCAGTGCAGTTACCACATTTGCTCGAATCTCTTTCTTCAGCTGGTCTGGAGTCATTCCAAGAACACCCACAAACCCCTCACACTCCTGAGCAGCTCCCAGTCCCAGCAGGGAGAGAGACAGAACTAGCAACACCACCTTGAACGACATTATTCTTGAACTACACTGAGAATACTGCACCTGTAACAACAAGAGTAACCACAGTATATTTTACAACAGGAGTGCACTTAATGGATATCTTCTGTCTCAGACTCTACTGGCATGTTTTGTGTAACGATAATGAGATTGGTACTGTCTTTTGTATCCATGACCTTCCCTTAGTTGGCTCTTGTTGCTTACATACCTTCTGGAATTAAGTTAGTGTATTTCTGTAGTAGCTCTAGTAAATAGTTCGTCACTGGTAGGATAATCACCTGCATTCATTGAGTCTTGATGGTGATGTTACTGCACTTCGTAAATTCGCAAGAATTCTTGACTTTGATGGTATATTGGCAAAACTTACTTTACAACATTCCAAAGGCACTTTGACAACAGGACTGATAAAGATCCACCTGGGACTGTACCAATCAAAGTGGGCACCATATTGTCTTTTACACAACCACAAAGGGAGTGTAGATCTTGTTTGTTATTGCAGTGACAGCATGTGCCATGCCTTTTCATTACATGTGTTACTAAAAATAGAACACCTGGCACGTGCTTAGCAACAACGGCTCATGTCTACGCACAGCTGCGCATACGTGTTACTATTTTTAGTAACGGTTCAATAATTCCGACCGGTTTGGAATTTTACGTAGTTACACACTCTTCCTCTAGCCGCCCGTTCTTATGCACTTTTGTTAATGCTCAGGGCAGAAATAATCCCAGCTTGGATCTCTTCCCTGGGCTGCTTTGTAGTTTCTGGTCAGTATGACAAATTGCTCTGTAGCTGTCAACTGGAGGAGAGCTAGCTAGCATCTAACCTCGTTAGAAAAGGAACATCCCCATAGCTAGTTTGCAAACGTATGCAGGAGTCATTACTTTTGTCAGTCTGGCCACAAGACTAGGCTAAGTTGTGCATCACTGTGGGTGTGGTATGGATGAAGCTTTATCAACACTTGTCATATGGTTCTTTCACTGCAAACTGTTACTCGCTTGACAGTAGAAAACATTACATCATCTCTAACATAAGTACCTATCCTGTGTGCAAAATCAGCCTTTTATGTTTAAGTATACATTGTATGCAGCTACAGGTTCTCTTCATTTCAGCTGATAGCAATAAACTAATGTACATAAAGTTCAATTGTCTCAAAGTTTATGTCTTCATCATCACGTGACTGATCAGCACACAGCCTCATCTCAATGTCATCACTAGTTGGAGAGGGCAGCTTTTTCATGAACCATGGAGGGTTGTTGAAGGAACAGCAGGTGTTCAGTCGACCGCAGCCCTGCCCATCCCAGAGGGGATCATCAGGGTAGAATCTGAACTGGAATTGACTTTCACTGGCAGTGTCACAGAAGTAGTCACTCCCCACATAGGGTGGGATGGGGATGGACAGTGGGTTGTGGATGTTGGTACAGGGACAGATATGTTCACGATCAGTGGTGAGGACCTCATGAATAGCAACTGCAAAAGTCCAGATATGTTTTCGGGGATCATGTCCATGTGTGAGGCTAATACCATCCACGTATAGGTCATCAATTGTCAGACGATGGTTATGGTAATAGGGGCCGAATGCATCTGGTGGCCCCTGCTGATAGCCAATAATCTTGCCACACACGTGTGTGTATTGTATGCCATGAAGGTTGAAGGTTGCAGAGGAGCAGCCACCTTCATCAATGTTCATTGCACAGAGTCTCTTTGGAGTGGTGAGCAGTTTCAGTCCTTCGGGGCACGTCTCGTTGCTGTTGGTCATGTTGATTTTGGCCGCTGGCATCCAGCCTCCTGTGATCCCCCCACAAGACCTGCTCATGTCACAGTACATGTGAACAGAGGAGTCACCTGTGCCCCTGAGCCAGTAGTAGCCAGAGGGAGCAGTGGGGCTGAGCTCCTTTATCTCCTTGCAGGAAACAGCAGGGTGGCTGGGGGTGCTTCCGGGGAGATGCAGGTGCTGGAGCTGGGTCATGATTGCCTGAACATTAGCATTATTTTTGTTCAGCTGGGTTATAATGGGGGAGGTTAGCTGTTCAAAAGAGCTTGAAAGGTTTGTAATAACTTCCTCCACAGCAGTAGCAAGGCGTTTCGCTATGACTACATCCACAGCCTTTTCCAATGTACTATTGACCCCATTCTGACTGAGAACTACATGTAAATTTGTCCCATTTCCACTGCTCAAATTTACACTGTGATTCAGTGCAGCTGCCACAGTTGCTCGAATCTCCTTCTTCAGCTGGTCTGGAGTCATTCCCAGAACACCGACAACCCCCTCACACTCCTGGGCAGCTCCGAGTCCCAGCAGGGAGAGAGACAGAGCTAGCAACGCCACCTTGAACGACATTTTTGAACTACAATCCTGACTGAGACTGCACCTGTAACAACAAGAGTAACCACAATATATTCTTTTACAACAGGAGTGCACTTAATGTGTCTCTATTGGCATGTTTTGTGTAATAGTATGAGAGCTGCTGCACTTTCATATCCATAACCTTCCCCTTATGCCCTTGTTGCTTATTAACCATTTGGGAAGTGTATTTCTGTAGCAACTCTGCTTAAATAGTTTGTCACTGGCAGGATAATCACCCACATTCAATTGTTTTTTTCCCCCATGGTTACGGCTTGAATGATAAAAGTAGGAAGTCCATAAGTACACTACAATTTGAGTTTCCTTGAAGTAGGTTCATCTTGAGTTCTGAAACTGCAACAATTCCTCCAGTAGATGGTATCTCTGCAGCTTGCGCAACTAGCTGTGCAACTAGCTAAGACAACTGAATTTTCATCTAGACCTCTTGCAAGATTAATTGTGCCAAAAGTGGCTCAATAGAATTTGTTAGTCTCAGGAAGCCAGACTGTGAGAATCTGGCTTTGTGAGACTAAGACTTGGCCTGACATTCGTTCTGGATGTGTGGTTACTTTCGCAGAAAATGGCACAAGATTTTCTGCTACTGACATTTGTTGAAAGAGTAAATGAGCCAGTATTTTTCTGGCTGAAAGAGTATACAGGTAACTGAGTACAAAAATGGACCCAAAATATAACTTGGAAGAGCCAAAAAACGGCTTATCAGTCATATAACCATGCCATTAATGCTAAGAGTGCCATTACTGATCTAGCACCTACTCCCCTCTCCAGACCTGACTGGCTCTCTGGATGGGTCAGTAAATATGTATGAATTCAACACCCCTCATCCTGTCTCCATCCAACGCCGTCCTGGCTCAGGGGCTGTCACCAGGATCAGATTCACCCCACAGGGGAACAAGGTATTGGGGGAGGAGTAATTCAACCCAAGCTGTTTTCCACCTGCAGTTTTGTTAATTTGTTGCAGATATAATGAGAAGGTCTCTTTGTAATTCCCTGTCAAGTAATGTCACATGCACACTCACCTACATGTGTGTGTGTATGTGTGTATGTGTGTGTGTGTATGTATGTGTGCATGTGTGTGTGCATGATTGTGTGAGCATGTGTGTATATGCATGTGTGCATGTGTGTGCATGAGTGTGTGTGTGTGTGTGTGTGTGTGTGTGTGCGCGTGTGTGTGTATGACTCACACACAATCGTACACACACACACACACACACACACAGTATGGCATCACGGATGCAGTTGGGAAGTTACAGCTGTGGCAAGGCATCCATACCTCCACCAGCACTCCCTTCCAGACTCTCGTCTCAGGGATGCGCTACCTGAATGACTTTCTCTTCCTTGGCTCTTCCAGTTTCATAGCAGCTTGTGGGGATGCCCCTGACAATAAGTGAGTTGTGCCCAGTTTGTGGGGATGCCCCTGACAATGAGTGAGTCAAGTTTGTAGGGATGCCCCAGCTGAATGAGTTGTCTCCAGTTTCATAGCAGTTTGTGGGGATATCCCTGACAATAAGTGAGTTTTCTTGGGATGCCCTTGACAATAATTGAGCCTCATACCCAGCTGATGTGCCTGGGTATGAAACTGTCATAATGTGGCTCTTCTTGTTTACAGGAATCTTTGTATGTGGGATACACTCCTACCTCCAAAGAGAAGCATCGTCAAAGGTACACACTATGATGTATTGGTGATGTGATTGGGATAGCATGAACAAGCCCCCACACCATGTGTAGCTTATGCACTCACTCAAGTTGGCACAATAAGATTGAAGGTTGACTAGTCTACTGAGGCAAGAGCCTCTCAGGTAGCCCATTGTTGACCAAGCAAAGTGGAAAAACCCTGAGCTTGAAATCTCTGAAAGTTGATCACCAGTGAAATTGTGATAGTACATGCATTCTGATGATGGTGTAACTTCATGTAGTGTGCTATTACCAACAGAGTATATCTGCCATGAGTCAGGGGCAACATCACTGGGGTACTCACAGTCAAAACAGAGATTATTCTGTGGAGGAAAGAAGGGAGAAATCTATATCCTCTGACCGTGCTAGCTGGAATCTTTTACTGCACTCGTCATCACAGTTTCCTGAACGAGTGAACCCCACACTATTGAGACTGGATTGCAGTGTGTGTGGTGTGTATGCTGCTTGGACACTTGCTGAGATGGCTCACAGATAGCAAAAAGCGGTAGAGGGTCCCCTGCTAGCTTTGGGGTTTTGAGTGGCTAGGAAATGAGCCTGGGAACAAGGCTACTTCTGAGCATTGGTGACAGTAGGAAGGATGGCTGTGGCTCCATGGACATACTTGCTCAGGCTTGCCCCACAATGCCCTGCATTCTACTAGCTCTGTATGCATTATCGAGTTCAAATTGTCAAGAGGGGGCAAAAGTTGACAGTTAAAAAGTTTGGGAGGACATTACTAGTCCTGTTCACACACAGTGTTGTGACATTTTGTACTGCTATGAGGCCTGGGAACAAGGGTAGGACAACCCCCTGTGCTGTTGTGCTTTATACACCGGGGGGAGGGGGGGGGGGGGTCTGGGGCTTGACCCAAGAAACTTTAGACCCTTTGTGATCAGTAATATCTGTGAATGGTACTGGTTACCACATTGACTAGTACTGGTAAGGCACTCTCGACTTGTAAGTTTCAAGGGGGAGCAAATGCCCCCCTTTGCCCCCCTCCCCCCCCCCCCCGTTAGTTTGATGAGCCTACTAGCAAAAGCAATGAAGACCTATTAGTGTAACTTATAAGTTTAATACATGTACTCACATTCACTCCTCCTGGAATATTTTCTACTAGTATATGGCCACATTACATTGTCTATTGACCACACAACTTGAGCTCCACAAAGAAAATGGAGAGATTTGGAAGCTTGCACTCTTGTAGTAGATGTCTTCTACCACAAGGCATTGGCCGTATTTTGATACTCAGCTGCTGACCTTGACTGAAGCCCAGATATTTTTGACATTCGGCAGTATGCTCTCCTTCAGTGCCTGCAGCTGCACAATGCTGCAGTGAACTGCATTGCCGTCAATGATGTGGGTGGATACTTTGTTACTGGCTCGGCTGATGGAGATATTAAGGTGAGTTACATCATGTAACACTGTGTAACACATACTTGGTCCAATGGACAGAGTTCATATATAGTATTAGTACAACCCCAAAACAAGAAAAAATCACTAGCAAAGTTAGATGATACATAATTGAATGTTGAGCACTGTGTAGGTTGTTGTAACTTTATCAAAGAACTTCTCTCTAGTTAACACTATGCATAACGTACTGTTACTCTGTGTTACTCTGCGTAATTTCTATCATATAGGTACTTGATCTCAACACCATTACTGAACTGACGTCATTCACAGGCGAGCATGCAAAGTCACGTCTTTTCCGCTCAGAAGGAGGAGTGACAGACTTGTCCATCATGCCCCAAGGAAAATTATACTCATGTGGAGCAGATGGAACCATTAAAAGCAGAACCTTAAACTTATGATGTTTTCTTTTTGTAGTGCAATGTTGAATGTTTCACTTCACTCAATCATTCTTGCCCTTGGTGCATATTGAGGTACGTACTTTTTCACACAACCATAATTACTTATATACTTGCAGTGTTGCAAAATTGTATTGTAAACCACACAATGCATCCTTTTTGTATTATTAGAGAGCTGGGTCTTGTCATAATGTAGCAATTGAATTGTTGCCATACCAGAAGGCTTGGCATGACCAATCAGATTAGTGTTTGTATGGAGTCACACAAGCAGTAAAAGATTGCAGTCATCGATCATTATAAATATAGAGTACCATATTTGTAGTCTCAATCATTCCAAGGCCATTGCACAATACTGCAGGTGGAGGTGCATGCATGGCCAAGGCCTGGAAACAAGGCTACCAGTGGATTTCAGCATGTGTTTCATCACTAGTGTTTACATAACCAGTTTGAGCCTATAGCATGCTCATCAAGCTAAGTACTAATATTATTGTATATCACAATCACTTCTTAAGTCTTGTGCATGACAGCAGTCTTGCAAGCCAGACCCTTTTTGTTCCACAGCACCAATTGCTTTCACTGAAAGCATTCAGTAGTGTGGAACAGAAAGGGTTGTGCTGATACTGAAAGCGGTTGGTGCTGTGATATGGAAGGGGTCTGGCTTGTGAGACTAGCATGACAGTAGGAGACACTAGTAGTGTATATATATACCAGATTTGATGTACAGACTCTGATGTAGTGTAAAACATCAGAAACGGACTCCTACATACTCAAATAGAGGACTAACTACACACAGTCAACTGTTTGGTTTGTGCATGTTCAGTTTCTCCGCCATGCAGCTATCAAACGTCTTTTGTGTACTCTTACAATAGACGTACTCCTGGTTGTGGTAATCTAAACAAGTCCAGTGCTTCGTAAACGGCTCGTTGCAGCTGCCCTTGACCTTCCTGAAGAAATCCACCGCGCATTTGGTGACCTCTGCACCCTCCTGAAGGCACTTTCTGGGGTCCTTGCTCTCAATTCGACATTCCATGAATGTCTCGTTCTGTTTCTTGCAATAGTTTCCATAGTGGTGTGCCGCTCCCATGAGCACGGCAGAAGTTACGTCGAGTTCTTCTACGTCCAAATCTTTAGAAGAAACATCTGTCGCCATTTCGGCCGATCGATCGGATGGGCGCTGCGTGCTCAATTTATTTCAAAATTACTTTTGGTCTTGGTAAATTGGAATAACTATACCCTAATCTGATTGGAAGATATACTCAAGACGCGCGTAGTTTTGCCGGGAAAATACAAACGGTCTTTTCTATGGTGGCAGTGTTGTGCGACATCTTTGGGTTGCAGCTATGTGCTCGAGTGACTTTGCAGTCGTTCAGAATGTTTTTAACGAGCAGCTTCTCGAAGACATTGAATGGAGTGCTGAAACATTTGCAATACAGGTAGCTTCCTCCCAACACAATGCACGCACACACACACACACACACACACACACACACGCACACACACACACACAGGGCGATACAGCAGAACAAGACCCCACCATGTTTCTGGATCTGGACATGCTGGACATCCTTGGACCATCTCTCAACATCACTTCTGAGTTGGAGGACTCCATTTCTGACCTTATGACCTCCCCTGAGATAGCTCGAGTCATTGACGGCCTCCCCTCTCTTACCCCTCTGGCTCTCCCTATGCCACAGCTCACTAATAATGCAGCTGAACACGGCAGCTGCAGGACATTGAACATACACCAAACTGAGATGGAGGCTGAAACCAAGTGGCATTCCTCGGAGGGTTCCCCTAACCAACCCAGAGAAAGGGATGCAAATGACAGTGGCAATTGGAAGCTGGTGTGTGTATATACCTATTCGGTTGTATTCTTCAGAAAATAATTCCTGAAAAAGTGTTTTTTCTTTTTCAATGCAGCGTTTTGATATGAGCAAAAGGCTTCTAGCTGAATGCAGTGTTCCAGATGTGTATCAGGACAAAGGTAGAGCCGCTCTCTCCCTCCCCTAGCCCCTAGTGAGATGATACCACTGGCAGCTAGCTACTCAAGCCACCACCCTAGCATCTTGACTTGCAGTGTTTGAACCATTCAGTTAGAAGAGAGTCAATGAGACAGCCAGTGAACAAAATTCTGCAATTTTATTGCTTTGTGCAGTTGGCACTTTTGCAACTCATTGAGACTGCAAACTGTGAGAAAAGCTGGGATGGAGGCCTGGGTACAAGCTGCTTTATAACTACACTGTTATACAGGACGGTATCTACATGTGTGAATGAGTTGGAATTTTTAATTGCCCTTGCAGGCTATGTGCCCATGGGTTGTTCACGTTTCGGTAGACCATTGTATGGGGACAGTGTGCTGCCATTCGTCATTGGAACTGAATTCCCAGATCCTGACTATGGCCCTGAGTCCAGTACAATGGAACAGAATCTACTGTTCTTTGGAATGGCAAATCTAGAATCAAAGTATTGCTCCCTGTTGTACGACACTGAAGCCTCTCACGTAGAGGATGAGGTGTGTTCTGATGCAGTGTTCAGACTGCATAACTACATGGCTTGCTTTACTTGCATGCAAAGACGGTCAGTTTACAACGTTGCTATAGTCTCATTCTGAATTTTGAACCAGTGTTGAGGAACAAGGCTGCAATAACAGCTACTATTAATATATTTGGCTCAACTGAACGATAGTTGGAAGGCCAGTTATCTATGGATAACTATGCTAGACTATATCATAGTTTCTCAGTCCAGGAGGCTAGTTCTTGAGCCATCTTCTTTTTGCCCTAATCAGGGAGTGAAGGTTACTGTGGTTCCAAACTTTACAGTTCATCGACTTCCTCTTCGGAGCTTCCAGTTTCATAGGGTGGTGAGGGACCTCGCATGGGGACCACCAGCGTCAGATGACTCCCTACTGGTGTGCGCTGCCTCGGGAGACACTGTCTCTCTCTTCAGGTACCCCCATAGTTGTGATTTCCATGTGATAGTCACATGAACTGTACAGTAGCACCCATGTGACTAGAAACGTAGCATCATTGCCTGATCCCCAAGTGAAAATCAATAAGAAAGCAGATATTTTATTATGCATGAGATTAGCATGGGAATGCAATTACCCTGAACATCGTCAGATATATTGAACTTAATGTGTAGTATGTGATGCCAGGCCATTTTCTTGGCTCCTCAGCCTGTGTTGCTAACTTGCTATGTACTAATAGTCACATGACCATTACATGTAAGTCACATGACAGTCACATGACCTAGTATGGATTTTTGAAATTTGGTAGAACGAGAATGGGTTTGTACGTATGTAAGTGTTGAGTTCATGCAGATGGGACGTTGGAAGACACAGGGTGGCCGCCCTCCTACCCGAGGTCAGAGTGCACAGTGACATCATACGCAGTGTCAGTATCCATGACAACACAATGGCCTCAGGTGAGTAAACGTTTGGGCTACATAGGATACATGCACATGACATACAGTTGATGAGAATGCTAATCATTTTGGCCTCTTCCCAGGCGGCTTTGATCACCAGATCAAGCTGTTTTCTCTCGACCGTCTCTGTCACACCTCCCTCCCCACCTCTACACATGACGCTGGTGATGTGATCAGCTGTGTCACATGGAGAAATGCCCATTGTCTAGGGTGCTCCACTGATGGAGGGAGAATGATGATGGTGGACACACGAAGGAAACCTGGGATAAGGTCCCCACTGCAGTTTGACACCGGTCGACAAGTTAGAATTGCTTATGCCATTGTCTTCAACTCTCCTTATTCTCCCTCTTCCATCTCTTTCCATCCCCTGCCACCCGTCCCTCCTCTCTCCCCCCTTCCTCTTCCTTCCCTCACCTCCTTCCCTCCCCTTCTCACATTTCCTCCCCACCTCTCCCTTCCATTCCTCCCCTTCCTGAGTTTCCTCTCCATCCCCTCCTCCCCCTTTCCTCCCCACCTCTCCTCCCTCCCCTCCTCCCTCCCCTCCCCTCCCCTCCCCCTCCCCTCCCCTCCCCTCCCCTCCCCTCCCCTCCCCTCCCCTCCCCTCCCCTCCCCTCCCCTCCCCTCCCCTCCCCTCCCCTCCCCTCCCCTCCCCTCCCGTACCAGGATCTCTACTGTCATGTATTTCATGGCGGTGTCTCCAACTATGTGTTGCTTGGATACGGAAATGGGACTATTGCAGAACTGGACATCAGAAAGCCAGAGAGAATGTGAGTCAAAAAGTCTAGTTTTCAGCTGCAAGCAATGGCAAGCTGGGTGGGGCCTGGGAATGAAAGACGGTCTAGGTTGATAGTTTGATAGTTGTCTATTGTATCCATGATTGTGTGGAGAGCCTGAGCCAAGGCCGGAGTTTGGATGTAGGTTTGAGAGAGATTGAAGGACAAACTTCATCTATTGAACTACCTCTAGTTTGTGGGAGGCTCAAGATTCCTGTGTTCAGGCAGTTGGTGACATAAGCATCTCGTACAACAGGGAGGATATTCTGACCACAGGAACTGCCGGGTAGGTGGCAAAGGACATCTATATGGACTGGATTTATAAATTGGGGGTACATTGTAAATCCTGTTGCTATGGCCAGCATTACTCCTCTTGCTATTACATGCAGCTACTGACTTTGGTACCATCACCATAGCAACAGAATTTTGCCCTCCAATTAACTCTCCATTTTAATCCCACCAAGAGGGTCTATAGTAAGGCATGTTATTGTAGTCTCGTGCCCACCTGTCCATGTCCCTGACGATAAGAATGGCTGGGTACAGGACTAGGGGAACAGAGGGGATGGGTTACCAGAATACCTCAGCTCTTGGTTCAGATACTGAAAGCAGTCCCCCACTACAGGTTACACATGAATGATCAATGGACCCTGTCAGAAAGCAGTCCTACATGCTGTACAGAGTCACTGTACAAGATGCCAATACCAGCCTCCACCTGTTACGCATGACTTGTGTTTTTGTTGACATAGCAACATACCATAGCAACCTACCATAGCAACATGGTACTATGGCAACATATATGTACTCCCATACATGCTTGGGAATCAAGCAGAATGCTTTGGTATGGGTATCAAATGATACCGTACAAAATACCAAAGTACCACACCATATCGCTTTGCACTGTGTGAATGTGATATGTAAACAACCGTCTTGTTTCAGTTTTACCCTCTGGGAGAGAAGAGGAGCTTCCTATGGTGTCAAGTGAGTGTGCATATCATCAATCAACAAACAGAATTACAGTGAAACCTCTCTAGTGCAGACATCCTTGGGAACAAAATGTGTCCTGATAATCTGGGAGCAAGCATGCATGGTGTAGGAAGTTGGGTCCTTGTCAACCAACCAAGGTGTCCCAATTAATCAAGATGTGAGTGTCTTTAAGAGGGATTCCACTGTGTAGGCCTGTGTGCTATTATTAGTATTGTGTGCCATTATTAGTATAGTGTGCTATTATTACTATTCTGTGCTATTATTAGTATAGTGTGCTATTATTAGTACTGCGTTGATAGTATTAGTACTAGCTAACATCAACCTAACATAGTGATCGTTCCAAACTAGCCTCATGCTACATGGTTAGATCACATGCTCAGACATCTGGTCACATGATCTGACTAAGCATGAATTGGATCTCATAGAAAATTAGCATCGCACAAGGGTTAAACAAGAATCAGTTTACATAGGTGTGCAGTTAGCCTCGTACCCATCCAAGAGCCTGAGTACAAGGCTAGAAATGAACCACATCTCCCAGTAAAAGGCAGGCCTGGTACCCACCACTATAGACATATAGTAAGAACCTCATTTCTGGGTGGTTTTCTGTATGAAATTCTCACTACCATTGTTTTCTGTTGTTGTAGGGCTAGCACAAACATTCCCGATTCTGGTATAGAATGTGGTGCGTGCACTTACGGTGGATTCATTCCAGAAACGTCTCTATTTGCACTCACTGATTCGTATCCTTCACGTCATAAATCTTCACCATGCTCACCCATACATACACCTACCACCACTCAGTTTGCTACATGGAGAGCTGTAGCCTCATTTCCAGGCTTTCCTGCCTCCAGTTCTTGATTGCTTGCAAAAACGAAGGAATCAAAAACTAGAGGCAAGGGAGGCTTGGGAACAAGGCTAGGGAACTGTGGACGACAGTAAGCTAGAGAAAGAGGGTCCATCCCTCCCACCTTCCTCTTGGCACATTATGTGACTCCATGCTCCATGACAAGGACACCAGATATGGAATGGTATCAGTTGCTGATACTCACACACTCCTATCCTAGATCCTTTGCGGCTCGTAAAACTATTGTTGTTCGGATTTCATTTTTGATGGCATCATTTTACATCTTGATTGTGTCAAGAATTATTTTCTCACTGTAGTATTTGGTTGCTCTTTTTATTTTCACTCTATGCCTCTGCTACTGGGCAAAGGATAAATGTGTGACATAATGACATTATGTGGCTTGGAAGTTGTTATCTGCTTAAAATCGAATTCACTTGACACTTTTGGACTAAAATGTTGAAAACGTGTAGACCAATGCATTGTCCCTGACATTTCCCCACAATACATAGTAAAAGTGAGAGAAGATCCAGCTGGAGTGGATAGGGAGGGAGGGAGGGAGGGAAGGAGGGAGGGAAACTCTCGCCCATTGTTGGGTGAGTCAAGAAATGAGATTATACTGACTGACCCCACATGGACCCAATCCACAAAGTCAAGAACACCGTTCAGAAGGTATTCAGGAAAATGTGTTTATCTTCTCAATGTAAATAACCACGTGGTATTTGGAGTGAGCCCTTATAATTTCTAAGTAGTGGTTTGTGGTCAGTGTAGCTAACTCGTGGGCCAGACCCTCAACACATGCTGTTGTGTGTGTGTATGTGTTGGTCAAATCTTGTAACGTGCATGCAACTGTGGTATAGATACCTCATAATTCCATGTTAAGCAACACATAGAACTAATTACATGAAAACATCACAGGCGGCACATACACAAGTACATGTAGTTTCTCACAATAACACTATATTACACAGAAATAGAAACACATAACACTCTATATGAATTTACAAAAGCAATTACCACAATCCGACTATTAATTACATATGTTGTACATACTTTTATACAGATAAAATTCAAACTATTAATTTTTTGTAATAATAGAAGTATGTACAGGTTTAATATAAAGACAGAAAAAGGACACGCTTCAGAAATTCGCACTTGTGGTGAAGCTAGTTTTCCCTGTGTATGGAATCAAGACAATTATATTTAATCACATGAGATGTTTGTTAGTTTGTGTACATACAACTTTAATGCCCAGATGGACAGATCAGAGAAAAATCTAATATTTCTGTCTGGGCAAGAGACTAATCGTTTGTAGTTCAAGTAGTTGACTATGTAGAAGTGCTGTAGCACAGAACTTTCAGGACATGACTTAATGTGCTCTGTCGACGTGTCAGGTATTTAGGTGTGAAGTGTGCGGAAGTTTTGTGTTTCAGCACTTCAAACATGGTAACGTGATCGAAATATGCAACAGAATAATGTTCAATTTCTAGCCAGGAGTGCCACAGTTGCTGAACTGTGTATGGTTGCTAAGCAAGTTTGTCACAATTGCAGAAGAATTGTGTATGGTTACTAGGGAAGCCAAACAACTTTTACACAATTATTGCAAAATTGTGTATGGTTACTAGGCAGCCGGAACAACTCTACAGTAACAGTAACAACCTCTAGCTACTTTTGAGATCAAAGAAATTAAGACAATGCCGTCTCTGTAGACGGTGCGAATGAGAGTGAGATTGGAACTCGATCTCGAGCGTGTAACCCTAGTCATGTGATACCTTACCCCACACATTCCTGATCACACAGGCACTGACATTATAAACTACAGTGATGTATGTTTCTTAGATGTACAAATGCTTGAGAACTCTATCCAAAGTTAGGTCTATTAGTGAGTGCACTTGTAGCAAATTACAGTTAATTAGTTAAGAATGTATACACAGTTATGCCTATATTGTATCTATAGCTATCAGGTGACAGTTTCCCAGGTATTCCTGTAACTTGATCAAGCTATGAAGCCATCAGTCCATCGCCATAGAAACAGTTCATTTCTGAGCTACTAGGAGGGGCTACAAAGTTACTTGGCTACAAAGTTACATGCATGTGCTAATTAGTTACGTAACAGACAGATGTACCATATACGATAGATCATGGTTTGGTTTGTACTTACTGCTTGCAGCTGTGCCCCTTTGTAGTAAGCACGGTCTACCCTACATATAGCTATAACTATATACTTTGAACTTGATCACACTGAAGTTGTCAGGCTATACGTTACTATATTATCTTGATCAAACTATAAAGCTATTGGTCAGTTTAAATTGCTCAGATGATCTGAAGAAAACAACTGTACATTGTACCCACAGTAATTCATACAAACAAACCGCTGGAAAAGTTCCAATTAACGCCCAACCACAAACCTAGCTACAGCACAATGTGGTTATTATCTCACCGTTTGGTTGCTGCAGGGAGTGCAGCGAAAGGTATACCCATGCCAGCAGCAGCAGCTGTGAACGAAAGGAGACCAAACTGGTCAGCAATGTGTTGTAAACACTCAACTGGCTAACTGTACCACTGTCAGTCATGAATAGGTCAAAGTGCAGTTAGCCTAGATACTGTTTAGTCTCAGACCTGGTCTACAATTGTATGTGGGATTTGAGAATGAGACGAACAAAATATCGTCATCTAGCCGCCAGTGGCATAGCCAGGATGAGCAAGTTGCGTGGGCACAGCATGGGCACACTTACTGCATGTGTAACACACATTTGGTAGGGGACCTGGGGCATACACCCGCCATGAAAAATTATACACTCTGAGATCGCTTCTGAGGCCGTTTTCAGGCACAAATACCATTCTTCAGACTTACCTGTATGCTCGCTTCATGTCCGCATGAAACTTGCGATCCCATACGCTAATAACTGACCTCTGACCTTAGCTTTCTACATTATTTTCACCCGGGCACCAGCAAATTTAACGTGGGCACAGACCCGGGTATGCCCGGGTGTAGCTACGCCACTGCTAGCCACACACTCAAGTCCCTCACTGCCTAATACTTGAGGAGGTATGGAGTTAGGGAACTAGGATTAGAGGCAATAAATAGGCCACTTACCAAATGCAAGGTTGGGGTCATACAAGCCAGCTAAAGCTGCGGGGTGGTGAGCAGCAGGAGCCATGGCTGGATGCATAAAGTGGATCATATTCTGGGCACCGGCTGCCTGTAAGTTTGCCAGGGCTTCCGCTGATTGCTGTTGCTGTTGGTATAGCAACGCTGCCATGGCCATATTCGGATCAACTGATATCCCCACTTGTTGTGCCTGAGCTGCAGCAGCGGCAGCTGCCATTTGTGCCATCTGTGTCTGTTGTGCTGCCTGAAGTTCCGAGGGGCCAATGGGAATGCTACCACTGGGAATGTTACCACTCTTTACTAGCTCAGCATACTGCATTTGCATCAACTGCATTTGTTTCATCCACTCTTCCATCATGGCTGGGTTAGGGGGGAGTCCATTTTGCTGCCTCTGCGCAAAAGCATTTGGAGAAAGCTGTAGTTGTTGCTGCATAGCACTCAGCTGCTGCAACTGCTGTAGCTGCTGAAGTTGCTGTGCGTGTGCTTGGTGTTGCTGCTGCTGCAACTGGGAGGCAGGTTGTTCTGGTTTGTTGTGTGATCTTGAGCTCTGGGAAGAAGACAAAGATGCATGGCTGCTACTGGAAGAAGAGGAGGTGGAGGATGAGGCACTCTGGTGATGGTGGTGGTGCATGTGGGGCTGCTTTTCACCACTTGAAGTATTTGTGGGAAAAGTGCTGCCATGTCTTGATGAGGATGGAGCAGTTCCTTCCCTCCTGGCAATATTGCTGGCAGTACTTACGTTTGGTGCTGCCTGTGGTTGGTGGCGATGGTGGTGGTGGTGGTGATGGTGTGCTGGTTGAGGATGGTGAGAGTGTGAGGAGGGAGGAGCAGATGTAGGCTTAGCGCCTGAAACATGGTGGCTAGAGCTAGAACTGATGACTGGAGTAAATCCATGGCTATGACCATGGCCCTCAGATGGATGCCAATCCTGCTTATTCTTGGGGCTGACTCTGTCTAAATGTGAAGAGTGGTGTGGATGCTCATTGGTACTGATGACACTAGAAGCTGGATGGATATGGTGGTCTTGTCTTGTAGACTTCTCGGTAGCAATAGCTGATGAGGTCACAACAGTAGACCAGGGATGAGCAGAGGATGTTGCTATGGAAGCAATGAGAGGATGTGCACTAATTGGGATTGTGTTGCTGCCATGTGGTGGCATGTTCATGACTGTCACATTAGATGTGCTATGCGATCCCGAGTGTGCATGTGTGGATTGAATGGGTGTGAATGCAGCAGGATGCTGAAAGGAGTGAGATGCCATGTGTGGCCACAGGGCAGGCTGTGGGAGATGCTCCCCAGCTCCTTCAGCTTTGATCTGAAGTGGGTCTGGTCTCCTGGCAGACGGCTTTCTCGGCTGTGGCTGTTTTGGTGACAGCGAGGCAGCAGGAGCCTTTCCACCAGGACTGTTGCTCAGTTTCAAGGACTGGGGCTCACTTTTCACTTGAGAGAGCATCATACCAGCAGTCAGATAAACTTGGGGGGTGTTCTCCTGGCTTGTGATCACGGAACCCTGGGCTAATGCTGGATGTGCCACTTGCCTACTGAGTCCCTTATTTTGTGGAGGGGTTGGGGGAGATGTGACCGCAAGAATGTGAGAGGAACTTGGTGGCAATCCCAGGTGAGAGGGGTTTGATATTTCTGAGGACTTTTGTTGTTTTCGGGAGCGTGGCTTTGCTGCTCTCATCTTAGCTGACTGCTCCTCCTTTCTCAACTGCTCAATGGCCATCTGTTGCTGTTGTTGATACTCAAACTTCTTTAGTCGAGCTAGCTGCTGGTTCTCAAAGGAAAGTAGCTGTAGTTCCTTGCTCATTGGAAGGTACGGATCGTAGTCAAAACCTTCAGGCAATGACTCCATCTTTATCTTTTCCTTTCCCTCGTCAGGGGGCATGAACTCTTCCAACACTTGTTTTGAAACTTGTGACTTTGCATTGACCAACAGGGATGGAGGGAGAGGAGGGAGTATGTTGGGTCCTAACTCTCTGCTTTCTTCCCTATCCCGCACAGGTGGAGATCGCTTGCTCGCTTCCATTTGGATGTCTGGTCCAGGCTTTCTCTTTCGGCCCGGAGTTTTACCAGGCCTAGGACTGTGTGCAGTGTTTATGTTACCACTGGCACCTGCACCAATGGAGGTATTCCTTGGCTCATTCTTGCTACCGTCTCCGCTGGGGGTCTGGATGACAGCTGGAGTGACAATACTGCCGTGAGTCTGGATGGAAATTGGTGGGGAATGATGGGGGGCAAGCATCACATGGGAAAATGGGATACCGGCACCAGGAGCGGTCATGGATTGATTCTGACTCTTGGTAAGCATATTGTGTGGGAGGGAGGCATCATGCTCGGCTGCCATCAACATGGAGGTGGAGGGAGTGCTGGTAACTGGCTTGCCTGTTTTGTGGGGGGGCTGAGGAATTGCCGTTGAGATGAAGGCTTGCTGATGATGGCCACTGAGTGTTGGCTCAATTTTCTTCATCATGTCTCCCACTGTAGTCGTATGGATAGGTTTTGGCGAGGAAGTCATTCTAGAGGTTGGCTTCTTTGCATCAGGTTGTCCTACCTGAGGTGGAGGTAGAGATGGCATAGTTGAGGGAGAAGGGAATCCTGTTGAACTATTACTATCCTTTGGCTGCTTCTGTGACAGATGCTGATGGTGGTGATACGGAGGGACATCAATCCCGGGGGAAATTGGCTGTATCTTCAGCTTAAAATCACCCAATGTCATAGGAGCAAGAGAGGGAGTCTCAGGCTGTTTCATCCCCTGTTCTTCTCTCGGTATCTTTGTTGAGTCTGTTTTCAACACACTTAATGGCTCCGCACGCTTCTTCCTCCTTCCACCCTTCCTCTTCTGAGAGCTGGTACTCGAATGCAGTATAGAACCAGAGCCTGAACTGTCACTGTCATGACCTTCATCTTTTGACTGCACAAGCACAGTAGGGTCTACTCCTGGAGGACCATAGCCAAATGTTGCTTTGGCAGTCTTGGGTTTGACTACTATGGGTGGATCTTCAAATGGAGGTAGCCCTACAAACTGGCCCTCTTGGACTTTAAACTTGTTGAAGCCAGAAGGACTAGGGGATCTGCGAGTTCGGGTAGCTCTCTGGTCAGGCATGAGGGAGTCAGGGCGGGGAGAAGTTGACCTAGGAACGTCCTCTTT
This sequence comes from Agelas oroides, assembly GCA_949130485.1. Lineage (NCBI taxonomy): Eukaryota > Metazoa > Porifera > Demospongiae > Agelasida > Agelasidae > Agelas > Agelas oroides. The sequence goes on from OX422198.1 coordinate 5,846,097, forward strand.
AAGAGACTTTTTGTTGTCGTTAGTAGCATAATCTACTATTGAAACAAACTTTGCTGTTGTAGTAGTAGGGGGTGGTTTAGCTTGCTGTGGAGGTGGCATGGAATCAAAGTTCAATCGATTGCGAGATTTTTCTTTGAGTGGCGAGGGCACCTTCCTAGTGTCATCTATGGCTGTGACAGGTTCCATGGAGACAGCGACATTGACCAGAGTGTTCAATGGAGAGAAATGCACATTTGATATGATGCCTCCTGGTCTGGTGGATGGGGGAGGGGTAGAGGCACGGGTGGAGTGGGGGGAAGTGGAAGTGCGGTTTGCACTCACTCCAGTCTTTACGGCTACGCTGTGTCTGTGGTCTTGGCCAGGTGCAGACACCGTAACTTCTGAGGGTGTGGCTGTGCTTGTGTTTGGGTAGGAGCTCAATAGATTTGACCGCAGGATGGCAGCAGGGGACTCCTTTTGACTCAGGGGCTTGGAATCGGGGATGGTATTGTTGATGCCTCCTTTGTGCTTTGGTTGTGATTTTATCTTCATCGTATCTTCACTTTCCCCTATTTTGGAAAAAGTGGGGAGAGATGACGTCTGGTGCTGTTTTTGGGTCTGCATGTGTACATCTTGAGAGGCTGTCTTCTGTTCTTTCACAACAGGCCTAGCAGCTGCTGGTGGCCAAAACATTCCATTTAAAGGAGGGAGGAGGATGGGTTGGGTGACTACTGACTTCTCCTCACTCAATTCCATCTCGGCATCACTGGCGTCACTGATATCAGAGTAATGGCTTTCGGGCTGCTGAGGCTGTTTGGGGAGCATGGTGAGGGACTCACGGCGAGACCTGGGCTTCATCACTAGCTCTGGTAAGTCCTCCTCTGTTCTTGTTGCCGAACATTCGGCTTCTGAAGTTGTTTCCATGGACGATTGTTTCTTTTGGCCAGTTTCAGTGGGTTTTGTTGTAGCACTCCCTTCTGGCTGGGAGTGGGTCTCTGTAGTTGTCATGGTTATGTCTTTAACCTCATTTTCGTTATCATTATCTTTTGTTTCATCCTCCTCTCCGTCAACATTCACTTGCTGGTTTTCTGATTCCTGCCAACTATTGTACAAGTCTTTCACTTTTACTGCAGGCTCACATGACAACCTGTGTGTGTGTGTGTGTGTGTGTGTGTGTGTGTGTGTGTGTGTGTGTGTGTGTGTGTGTGTGTAAGAAAATCATTCGCAGAATGAACACAGCGGTGAACTGCAGTTCAGTAAGTTCTACAGTGCTGCATCATTACCATATAAAACACTCCATTAACGTAAAACATGTGGTCACCCAACTTAGCTGATGAGGCCTACTATTGGTCAAAACCTGTCCTTTGCATTTTAACATGAAGATGTGCTTCACTGATTATTTATGCCACACACACACACTTGTTTAATTCTTAATCTACTTCCTATTTTCATACTCTTGGGTTGAGTCTGGCCACGTGAGACTACTTTCAGCACACGCATGTTCCAGCACACGCACAAACAATCAAACAGTCCACATCCCCCTGTTAAAAAGCATGCAGGTCTAAATGTTATTATTCACCCACTACACAGGATGTGTCAATCAAATTCTCTTTGCATGAACATGTGCCTGTGTGGGCAGAAATGTAAGTATATACACAGCAATCAACCATCATCCCTGCTAAGTATTTTACCTTGGAGGGGCCCACTCATGTTGACCCATGTCGATGAGAGACCCTGAGAAAGTAGTGTTCCGCCATCTCACACTGACAATCAGGACACCTGCCAAAACAAAACTCATGATCATGAAAGTTATGTCGTCTTGCTCTGTGTGAAGTTGAAGTACTTGCCAATTAAGTGCCAAAATTCAATTTCATACTTAGTATGTCAACAAAGGTATTATTTAGTAACAATTTTCCATCAGTATGGCTTTAGGTACTCCTGTTCTAGCAACTAAGTTGGAGAAATAAGTGTACCACGACCTTTAGCCTCCCTGAAACAAACCGGAAATGAAATCCCCTATGCCCTACCAGAAACACACTTCTTGTTGGGAGTACTATATCTATATGTACCTGGCATCTTAACAAATAGTTGTTCATTTAAGGGATGGAGAAAAAAGGTGAGTTTGAGACACCGATCCGCTACACCAGCATAATGCATGATAGGTGTCTGTTTGGTATGGTACAGCTACTCAGCTACTTCAGCTCCAAGGTAACGGTATGTACACGTGTTCATTGTGCGTGCCATCAATTGAAGCTAAAGCCAGGCGTGAGTAGGTAAGCAAATTGGTGGTAAATGTAGTGAAAACACAAGGCTAATGGATTGTTCAAGTACATACATTCATACTACATAGCAGTGGTCCCGGCAACCTGTCTCCGAATGCTACTTTCCGGCTATCAACAGGTAGACAAAGTCCATACCCCCAGATGGCACAGGCTAGACTGTCATGTATTCACACACACACACACACACACACACACACACACACACACACACACACACACACACACACACACACACACACACACACACACACACACACACACACACACACACACACACACACACCACACACACACACACACACATGGCCTGCTACACACAGCCCAAACACTGAGTTAGGATGGAATCCACAAAAAACTGGAGTCACATGTTTGTCAAACCTGTCAAGATACCCACACAAAGATAATACCCTAGCAGTGTTACAACACTACATACCAGAACATTGCCCTAACAGTGTAATTAATCTTATTACAAAAAACTCCCACATTGTGCCACACACACAGCTACGCTAAGAGCAAAATGAGGCGAATAATTGCGGCTGTATATATTAATGTGTGTTAGTCATGTTTAGATCTGCAAAGGGCCCACACAGACCTAATTAGGCCTGTGTGGTGTCCCATTAAAAGACGTGGCTAACTTTGCCGCACAAAGATTGAGAGATACTCCATGTGTTATGCCTACTAAGGGAGAGAACCCCCAGGGCAAATAGTAGCCTCTGTATAAACTGAAGGATGGCAACAAGGAGAGATGGTGGAGATCAGCCCATTTCTCCCCCTCTATCCAGTTCACTGTACAAGATGAAGGATGGCAACAAGGACAGATGGTGGAGATTATTAAGAGTACTAACACAGCCCATTTCTCCCCCTCTATCCAGTTCACTGTACAAGATGAAGGATGGCAACAAGGAGAGATGGTGGAGATTATTAAGAGTACTAACACAGCCCATTTCTCCCCCTCTATCCAGTTCACTGTACAAGATGAAGGATGGCAACAAGGACAGATGGTGGAGATTATTAAGAGTACTAACACAGCCCATTTCTCCCCCTCTATCCAGTTCACTGTACAAGATGAAGGATGGCAACAAGGAGAGATGGTGGAGATTATTAAGAGTACTAACACAGCCCATTTCTCCCCCTCTATCCAGTTCACTGTACAAGATGAAGGCAGAATATACCTGGTACCAAAGTGTGTTTATGAGCATTATAGCTAGGTATCGAAACCCATAGCAGTGAGGCATGAGTCCAGTAACAACAGGACATACTTTTGGGGTAGCGTAAATCAGTAACTTATTGCATACAATTGACTTTACTTTTCGCAGTGTTTACACTTTGGAGCTAAAGTGGTGCAAGAATGTCCCAATGTATACACACCTTAGTCATCACAAAAATAATAATATCCACAACATTCAACTTTCAAAAAAGACACTACACACATAACAAAAGTCCCTCGGTTTTGTGTTTGTGTATAGGAAACTCTTGTCTCAATCCCAGACCCAGGGAGGGTGTAGTCCAGCCACAGCCAAGAACAGTCAGAAGTCTAAACATGCATCGTTCAGTGGTTAAAAGGTATTCTAAACTCTTGCCTATCCTCCTGCAGTAACTTGATCTTTTGAAGCAGCTGTTTATGACCCTCTTGGAGCAATTGAGGTGACCTCAGCTATGCAAACCCCAGGACAGTAATTCCTTCAGGTTAACGAAGCCTAACATTGGTGTGTAAGCTTCTCAAATGTCAAGCATTCCTGTGACTATGTCACATGAACCCACTAAGAAAACAATCTACAATGCAACTTTGCAGTTGGCTCATAAGTAGTACAACCCAATACCTCATTGTGGAGATAATGCACCCTCATTTTCCTTAATAGGCATCATATTACAGACAAGCTTTTATCACAAGCTGGGGGAGACTTGTAGCTGTCTGTTGTTATGTAACAAGCTAACACTACCAGATGTAACATTGAAACATTGGTTGTGTACATAGTTACACAAATTGGACAGATGTACACAACCATTCCTTACAGAAAGAGCACAAGACCACAGTATTGCTTGGAGGTGTTTCCTTGTAGTACAAATCACTAATTACAACAATTCACATGGACGGACACTTCAGTGGCTGGACCACACTAAGCACACCCACGCCCACGAGGTGTGGAAACAAGGAGTAAACTTGCCTCCCTTGATACCAATCTCACCAGAAACAGCTAATATGTACACAGTACATAACTTGCTACCCATAATTGCCACTAAGTTGCTCTAATACACCAGATCTTACATAAACCTTATAACTGATACTAAACACGGAATATCTTACATAACTAACAGTTAAATGTTATAACTGTTACCAAATTGACATAACTGCTTACACCCTACTGTAGTTGTTATGTAGTTGTTATGTACGTAAGTCAAGTAAAGCACTACAGTACAGACTGTCTCACAGCTGCTAAATGGAGGACACACAGCTGGTTCCTGCTACAACAATGTCCCATCTGTTATTATAGTGGGTGCGTCAAACATCCCGTGCTGTCTCAAGAACTCTTAGAAAGTCACTCAAAAAGGTTGTAGTTGCTAATAGTGACCATAATCCCTCACTATGCTATCGTGTAGTTGTTGACACAGCATGTCTGTATTTATTAGGACAACACTTTGTTCCTGCCTAATTCTATTTGTTTTTGACCTCATTTGCCATGTTTGTGTGGCAAGTGGTTACTAGGCAACGTGTTATATCACAATGTATGACACACTACAAGCAACAAGTTCTTTAACTGCCAATCCAGCAGCTGCACTTGAAAGACTTGCTCGTTACGCTTCATTAGCAAAATATGCACATTACCAAACAACGTAGCATCCAAGTTTACAGAAGCCTTATCAATAGGGCTACGGAAATTCCAGAGCAGATTTGCTAGTGGAGCTGGTAATTGTAGTCACAGAGACTTGCCTAATCCCACCTCCCAACAAGGCATGTGGGACCCTAAAGGACCAAATCAGATTTCTAAGTAAGCTCGGGTTTCAGTAGTTCAATCACGTTGATACTCTATCGCAGCAAATCAGATCTGAGGTGCCAAAGGTATTGCTACAGGCCTGACGTGTGCATTCCAACACAATTGGGCTGGTTGCTACATCAAAAGCAAGTCAATCTGAAACCGCTTTAATAAGTATGCTGTTTAGAAGCTCTGGCATCTTTCTTAAACTTTTCCTTTGTGCTTTTTGCCACCCAATTAGGCAATGGAAAGCTGAAATGTAATAACCCATCAAGTTACCAAGTAGCAGTGTCATGTGCTGTTGAATTCACACCCACCTGCCCACTGTGGGTGACCCGGATATGCCTCATTTAGCACAGAGGAATACTATTTCACCCCAGTGGAGGGTAAAATAGTTTTTTTTTAAGCTTTGACCTATTGATTTCAAGTGGGATGTAATACCCAAGACCACCACGAGCTAGCCTCGTTCCCAGGCTCTCCCCCTCCGTTTTTATTTTTCATCGGGGCGAGGGGAGAGCCTGGGAACGAGGCTAACCAGGAGCTCTATTTGCTAAAACTAGTAAATCAGCTGGCATGTTTGAATTTCACTAAATCATTACATGCTTCTTCCCCTTCACCTAGTTGATGCACTCCTGTCTTAACATCGGACATGTAGAAACCATAACTCCTTAAGTAAATTGCTTGCAAGCAAAACGAAAGCATATCTACATTTTAAGCAACATCCTTCAAGCAGATGCTAGTCTATCAAGCTAGACGGCCTTCCACCCTCCAAAGAGATGGGTAAAAAACAAGCCTATACATGGACAGCAATGATACTGATGGTGAATTATTTCCCAAGTTGGTGGCAATTCCCATGAAACAATCTTGTCATGTCACTGTTTTATCAACACAAGCATTGGAAAGGAAGTGATCAGTCATGCCAGGTATGATCCAGAGGAGCTTGTTAGCCCTGGAGGGGGTGGGGGTCTGGAGAAGAGACTAAGAGCTTGTAACACCTGGTGAGCACTAGCTAAGCTACATAGCCTTTGATCTCAGCAGGTGTGATTCCTGTAAACATACAGGTGGTAGACTATACATTTCTGAGTCATACACATAAATATATTAATTTTGTCTGGTTTCTCACTCACTCCATCCTGGCACTCCACTTCTAGAGAAACTACTCACAGACTTATTCACTCACCCACCCACACACATCCTTATTGAGCAGCCTACCATCTGATTCCTGGCAGACTGTGGCTGGAAGGAAGATGGATGTTCCCGGTCTGAGGAAAGGTCCCGAGTCAGTGGGGGCTGGTGTGGTGGCTAAACTGCCGGGATGGCTGCCTGCTGTGAGGGGAAACGGGCTGTGTGTGTGTGTGTGTGCACATATCCATAACAGAGGTGGAAAGGTGAAAGATTGTATTACAATGTTCACCCTTAATGTTACACATTATATGAATATCACATGCTGCTACAGACAGTACAAAGAAATGTCAGGGCCAGCAGTCGGCAGTCTTTGCTATTTCTAGCCCTGAATCACGTCAAACAGAAATTACCCTGATGTGAGCACTGAGTTATGTGGATGAGACTAGAGTGTACCTGTAAACTTGAGGCTGCCAACCCCAAGCTGTTTCAAATGGCAGGCTGAAGCTGCCTGTGGGGATGGAGGGTGAGGGTTGAACTGATCCCCCAGCTGTGGGGATACTGCTAGCAACCACAGAGGTTAGTGCCATAGTAGAGCTCTGTATATTGTGTGTGTGTGTGTGTGTGTGTGGCATGTTTGGTGTCAAGTGACTGTAAGCTACATAACCCAAGCAACTAGATGGGTTAGTTTTACAACATGTTGTGTCTGGACGCATGGTCATTTTGCCATGTTTGGACAAAGGTAATGGAATAAGGTAAACATCTGATAAAGTTTTACTTTGTTAGAGTACACAAACCCACTAGCATACCATCAAAGTTGGCAAAAGCTGACTGATTCTCAGAAACTATCCGTTACCAAGCAACGCAACCACAGACAAAACCACAAGCAAGGAACCACCCAAGTGGCTGCTGCATGCACAACTGACCTGTCACTTGTGGTGAGTTATGAGTCATGAGTAAACCATCAGAGGAGGTATATAGGACATGGTTGAACTAAAATGGCTGAGGTCATCACTAATTGTTTATTCCCTCCCATCTCAACAGACTAACTCCCTAGACTCTTACTGAGGGGTCCCAGTTTTCAAATCAAAAGTCAGAAGACCTTACCACAGATCAATTAGTGATGACCCCAGTTTGTTTCAATTAGCAAAGGTCAACCATGTCTACCTCCTCTGATGATGGATCTTGGATTGGTTGACACGTACACTCTCCACAATTCAAGTATACCTGTCTGCTGTATGTAAAGTGTACACAGTCAGGTTTGTGTACACTGAAAGTGACATTCAGTACTGTATAACTATTGACACTGGTAAAATGACAGGATACTGTTATTTTACGACTGCCATTGGCCACATAGGTCTACCTCAAGAAGGAAGTGAAAACCTCAGGTATTGTAAACTGGTCCTAATACTGTTGTTGCGGCATGACCATACTGATAATAGCACGAACCTACCCCCCCTCTCCCAAACCAAAAACCTGACCTACACAATGATATCTGCCATCAGATCAACAACTAAAACTGCTCCATATTCATGGCTGCAACTGTTGCTATGTAGCTGCTTAATTAGGATTGGCCAGTTATGTCCAACTGGATTGACCCAACTACACTAATAGATTCACTGATTACATCAAACCACAGAACACACTTTGAGTCTTATCTGATGTAATCAATCCACAGGCATTGACCATTTGAGGACAAATGTTATGATAAGGAGGCCTCAATGTGACATGGGCAGAGGAGGTGATCCATTTTTGGGGGTCAAGTTTGCGGCATGTAAAACTGTGGTAAAAGTGCATTAGCACTTCTCCACAAGTGAAGGAATTCAACCATCTGTACCATTGTATGGTTAGTACATGCATTCTTAACAAGCTGTGAACAGAGACATTTGTGGTGTCATGAGTTCAAGTTTTCTAATAGCACAACAACATTACAGAATAGTGCAAAACTGTTACATGTCACTTAGTCTTTTTGTGAAAAGATGAACTGTGAAGCCACGCACTTTAACATATGCTGAGAACATTCACAAATTCTCCAAGCACTGCTGCCACCCACAATGGTAATATACATAAGCATTCAAAGGAGGCACTCCCAAAAGCACATCTGAGAACAAATTCACAACTTATAAACACATGTTAAGTGGGTGGGAGTGAACCGAAGAGTAGACTTACATTTGTTCAACAAGTGTACTTGATCAGCAAAAGAATCCATGAATATGACTTAAGAAAGGTCATATCAGGAGTACAAGCAATTCCATTATTTTGAAACCATAACACCAAATACTGTTATGACACATGCTTGGGCAAGGGCTTTTTCCCAAATGCAACCAAATTTGAAAGGCTTTGTAAACTAAAACCCCCTAAATTAGGATGCCTTCATCTAGTTCTGGTAGGTATAGTGTGTGTGCAACTTGCTGTTAAACCAGATTGTGGTTGAAGTCAATCACAAAAGTAAATTATGCCATGTAACAGCTGTTAGAGTTTATACTTGCACATCAACCTACCTGCTGTGGTGCTGGTGCAATCATTGGCGACAGCTCAGGTGTGCCGGGGGTGCCCCGTCCATCAGAAGGCCTAGGGGAGTCCAGGGTTGGGGTTCCCACACGTGAACCTGACCCAGACGGTGACTTATCTATCACACGAGGGGCCATAGTCTCAGGAACACCATACCCCACAGACATGTTGATGGGACTGGCAAGCTGGGGGCCTGTCAGTAGGGTGGTACCAATAATTCCAGGGCCTACTGATTCAACAGTGATGGTACCTGGTGTTGTCTGTCTAAGGGAGGCGCCACTCTCAAAAGTACTACCCTTGTTGGCTACAGGAGCATAGCCACTGTAGTCCATTCCTTCATCAGATCTTCCCTCATCTGCACTGTCAGTGGCTTCATCGTCCTCCTCGGTAAAACTGACCCTACTCTTAGGCTCTTTGTTCAACCCTCGTGGTAGTCTTCGTTTCTTATCATCATCGTCATTTTCGTCACTGTCACCGCTGCTCCCAAACCCTCTCATCCCACCACCCTGCTGTGATTGGTGGTGAGAGGATGAGGAGGAACCGTGTCCGCTGCTGCCTGATTCAGAACCACTCTTCTGTTTCTGGCCCTTACTGCTAGAGGAGCCTGAATTGGAACCTGACCCACCACCTTCGTTTGAGTGGCTTTTAGGCTTTGTACCACCCGAGTAAGAATGGTGCTGCATAGAGGCAGTGTCGCCAGTTTCCATTCTGTGGTGAATGTCTGATTCAGATGCCTTCAGTTCTGCTTTGACGTGGCTATTTTCATTGTTTTTCTTGAGTGGCAAAGTCCCTGGCTGAAACTTCCTGAGTGGACAGAACTTATCAGAAGATTCATCAGGTTCTGTTGTGATGAACGTACTCAAATGCTCCCTCCCTTCCATAACATCTGGGTGATATTCACACTCCCTTGTTTGTAACGTGGTCATGATGAAATCACCAGATGTGCATTCCTCTGAAATAATCTGTGCATGGGGGGGGGGGGGGGGGGGGGGGGGTGGGGGGGAGTGATATTCACTCAAAAGTAAGTTTGGTTGATAGGCAAAACACTTCCATTTTCATTGTACTAGGTGGGTACAAGAAAACATACCTGGCCCAGAGCCACTTTGATTATGTAAAGGCTAGCTAAAATTAGTTTAATTCTTGTAAAGACTAAGTCTTTGTCTTGCAGTTCAGAACTTCCCCAAGACAAAATAAATTATAGTTCCAAAATTAAGGCAAGGATGCAGTTTCCTTTTGCGGAAAAAGTTACGCAACACAAGCTACAGAATGCGTGGGCATGCATGACCTAACAGCACTTTAGGGGTTGTTGGGAAGCCGTAGCACTCGCTGGCGACAGGATGGTAACTACGCAACGCAGGGCTTCGCATCTTTTGGCTTCCCACACTCCTGTAGCAGTCACATCAAAGAAAACATTTAACACACTCCAAACTAGGCTTCCTTCCAACTTGGAGAGCTACGTTTATATTTTAGAGTGCTAGGGTCTCTAAAAGAAACCACCCACCTTAAAGAAAAACAAGTTTAAATTCATGCTTGATGACAAAGAAGTCTAAATAATTATGTTGCCAAGCTCCTTTAAATTTGCCTGTTGACATGAAAATAGTATTAGTCAGTGTTTGTACTGCATAAGGAACAATGCATACACAATGAAACCATTGGGCATCCAAACGGTCAACAATGTGATTTGTAATGGGCAGCTGAACACTTGGCTAATTTGGTGGAACACCCTAGCAACCAGATGTCACTGTAATAAGATAAACAATGTTACTTTAGTGTGGGTGCACCCCTTGGCACCGGGATGACACTACAGTCTATTTAGAACCCTTATTCATGACCTGGGTAGCTGACCAGAATTCCTATGAATGGTATCAGTTTGAATTGGCTAACAGGATATCAGATCTGATATTTATAAGCGGGTCACTTTGACCATACCAAGTTCCCAGTTATACTATTTTAGCCATTGATGTGTTTGTGACCAGGATCAAAAACCCAAATTATATCACGGCCTTACATCTTGATCTGAGTTTTAAAACAAGACTTTGATTAGAAGGTCAAAATGTATTATTTCTCACTCAATTTTGTATGATAACTCAAAAAAGCAAGCAATACTCATGCCAAGCTAATGTTTCGAGTTTAGAGTCCTGATAGAATGCATGCTATCGAGTTATATGTATGTCTTGGGTGGATCATGTATGTACTCTTGTAATTTCTTCAGACCCTTGGAATGGACACATGCAAACAAATTCACTTAAAAAAGAAACCAAAGAGAGTGCAATTACTAGACGAATGTTGTTGTGGGTGACCACAAAGCTCTGGGTTCCAGACCTTACAATGCGCATCCCATGACAGTCAGGGCGACTTTGCCATTTATGGTAGTGGCTATTCATTGACATCACACAACACATTCCAAACATGACGTCATGCATAGTCTGGCGGTCTCCATGGACAACCAAAAGAATGTAAAATTACTGCTAATTGACCAAAGGAATGTTATGTAAACGCAAAATGCACAAAGGCCTTTGGCAGCACGCCGAAAGCTCACCTCCTTATGGGTACCTCTCTCAAACACGGGGGCTGGTTTCTGACAAAATACAAGAAGACACATAGCATTTACTACCTCAACATGCTAGTGCACTGGCGCACTTCAGCATCACACAATATCAATCTTTTGAGTGCGCCAACTCCAAATGGATTTACGTACCAACAAAAGTCCACACAAGTTCAGACTACTATTCAGATAATCTCAGTATTAGTGTACGAACAAGGTTCTCTAGCAAAGACACATTCACGAACTATTTTCAAACTACCTGGTGCTATGGTTTAGTCAGTGCTGTTACTAAGCTTGCTACACTTGACTGTAGCCTACAAACTCGTGCGATTCGTAACGAATCAACAAAATTCTTGCGAAAAGAGCTAGACCGTACTTTCACACACCTTTTACAGCACAAAGTCGATTCGCAGTGGTAATCAACATTATTCATTTATTAATTGTGACAAATTCCAGACATTTCCTATCAACATCTCATTAGCGGCATCGTGAAAATCGATTTCTGTGATAGTCGCCTGATTCCCATACAGCACAAGGCGCATGCGTGAAGTTTTCCCGCCAAAGTAAGAAAAAAGAAGCGCCAACTTGAGGTCAGCTGGGCGAGAGAAAGAGACCTTCTCGGGACCAAGTGAGAAATGGAGTCTTTGCAAGTTGCTAGCTCAAACAGCAAGTGTCCTTTGGCTGCAGACGACGGTAAAGTATTTGTTATGCGTAAATGATGTCACGGTGAATAACAGTTGCTTTTGTACTGATGTATGTACAGATGTAGGCAAACATCCCTCATCACTGCCAGCTACATCAGAAACGCCTGAAACTCTGCTAACAGCTGGTTCTAGCAAGCTAAAACAAGGTATCAAGTTTTTTTTACATAAATTGTAGTTGATAATCACATACCTTTGTCTGCAAGCCACACCCCTTTGTGTGTATGAAGTAAGTTTTATAGTTGTTTTTGTTGTACAGCCCGGATCCTTTTCCCTCATGCTGCTGGCTTGCCCCACCCCACAACCACCATTACTGCTATGAGTCAAAGGGGAGACGAGATGAGCAGCGAAGCCTCTGGATCTGTAGAAACCATGGCAGAAGACCAACATCAAGGTTGAGTTACTCCCTTACTATACCAGTTTGACTGCTATAGAAATTTTACGTACAAAAGCTTTCAGCACCATCCTGGAGGACATTTGGGAGTGCAGTAAAAAGCTACCATCTCTTTGTCCTGTAACGTGGTGGCTGTTTTTCGTTTTTCTTGTAAAAGTGTGTGTTGTGAGTCTCTATGCCACTAGCAACCATACCTTGTCAAAGTTGAATAGGCACATTCCTTCAGTAAAATACTTGCTGACAGTCACAAACTTAATCATAATTGCTCTTCCATTCTACATTTGTATATGGTTAGTTTGTAAACCCTGTTCTAAGTGTTCACCTGTAAGTCACATTTGCACTTTAAATAGTCTGGTCCCCAGACCCTCAATACGGTACACACACCACAAAGGGTCTGGGAACGAGACTACACTAGAAACAATTGGTGTTGTAGGTCACAATCTAGTTCTTGGACTCTTGATTTATCACTGAAATGTCATTTCACAGCTGATGTAATGGTGGAAGAGAACCCAGTGTTCAGTGCCACTAATGAAGAGGCAATGGATGTTACAGGTGGTGGGGGGACGGATCCAGAGTTGCCTTTGGCCACCTCCACTGATGTGAGAGTGGGTATAAATGAAAGTGACACTACCCCACAGCCACCCAAACCCAGAGAAAGCGGTGCAAAGGTACAAGTTGCTATGTTGTGGTGATATCTTTGTGGTAAATGGAGTATGCCCTTGGCCTTAGTGACTTGTTTTTGTGGTTTGTAATGTGATCTTTGACCCCAAACAGGATGTATACCAGCCCACAAACTATAACAATATCTGGACATAATAGTATCATGTAAGATACGGCTTGGTGCATAACTTTTGACATTGTGGAGGTACAGTACGTTACTCTCTTTGGAATGTGTAATCTAATGCTTGTTGCTGAAGTAGGTACAGTAAAATTCCAATCTCCATTCAGAAGCCGGCCATATACGTCACCTTTCATTGATTTGGTTTGCAGGAATTTGTACCTGGTTCCCTCATCACTCGCAAAAGTCATAACAAAGTCAGCAATGTTGATAGTTGGTTGGCAGGAAGTATGCTTTGGCTTCTCTTGTGTGTAAACAGCCCTTCTTCTTTAAAGCACCCCTAGCCACTTAGTTTTGGCTGCTACTATGTCTCCATGGATACTAATACAAGCGATTAATTATTAGCAACCACTCCATTGTGAAGCCATCCAGAGTTATCACACACTGTGTGGGGGGTTTCCTGGCATCGTTGACATCCTGGCATGCCTACAAAGTAAACATGACCTCACACACTCTGAATCCCCTCTATAAATGTTCCTTCCCATGGAGGGACTGTAGCCAGGTTTTTAAAGGCAGCCCAGCTAGAGCGTAGTCTGCTACTAGCCTAGCCTGGTACCCAGGCTCATGTTTATGACGTTATAAGTGCAAGACCAGTATGCTACATAAAGCCAGCTTGACAGTGAGAAATTCTGTAAATGCAATTTTTTCTCTCATGGGTGATATAAAGGTAACCTTGCCCCTAAAACCCTCTTAGGAATTAGGGCTCTCATTTTAGCAACATTTCCTGTGTGTACTGAGTCAGCAGTCTTGATTTGGGGGTATAAATAATAGTTGTCCATTTTAGTGATTACCAAATTTTCTTAAACGTAGTCTGGAAAACTGCATAATGTCATTCCTTTGTGCAAGCTAGCTGCAACAGCATGTCACGTAAGAAATGCAATAATAATCCTGACTCAGCACATACAGGCCATAATTATTTGAAGTGTGACCAGTACATTTTAATTTTTAGAGTGCCCTAGTGGAAACTTAAAAGGTTTGTAGCAGGTGGCATGTTGCCAAGTGACGGTGTTTATGGTACTACAATTTAGATAACCTGCTTTGAGAACAGATCCCATAAATGTGCCTCCGTAGTAACCACCTTTAATACATTTATGAACTCAACAGAGAACTAACAAGGAGTAGTCATGCTTGATATGGAAAGGGTAGTGTAAACCAGACATTGTATGAAAGCTTATAGTGGAGTATTGGGTCAACAAAGTTCAAATTCCACTGACTTGGCAATTATGCCATACATAGTATAGTAAAAATTCTCCTCTACTCTAGCTACTATATATACATCATCTAATTTCACTTTGTAGTCTCGTTCCCAGACCCCACCCAGGTTTATGTTGCTTAGATAGCCTGGAAACTAGGCCAATCCATTGGTATGTTCTGAAATTACATTGGACATTTCACCAGCTCCTGCATAATGAAGTAGCTGTATCGTTTGTAGTCCCAAATAATGCACACCATGTCAGAGGCTTACTTCTGTTCAACACACCTCCAAGCTCTTCCACAACCTGTGCTGTGAAGTAGTGCATGTGTGAATGAGCAATCAATGGACCATATCCAGCTTCCTGAAAAAAGTCACCCACTGTGCAGGACGCTTTTCAGCCATCAAGTAGCCCATGCTCCTAGTGTACGTGCATGCAAAGTGCATCTCGACTGTTCTAGAACATGTGCTAGCTGTATATAGCTGTAACCAGCGGCTCTTTTTTATGGATTGTGTCTGCCAGTTTGTCTGTCTGTCTGTCCATCCAATCTGATATAGTGTCAGATTAGGACATGTACAGTGCATGCAGTGCTGCTAGCACATAATACATATGTTTATGTGCACACATGCAATTCAGCCTCACAAGGTGAAACTGACCAAGACACAGCGAGATGCTCTGAGGGCGGAGAGGGAGCGTGCAAGGATTGAGGCCAGGGCCAAGAGAGAAGCTGAGAAACAGCTCAAAGAGCAAGAGAAGAAGTGAGAACACTTACAATCTGCTGTGCTACACCTCGTAGATTGCTATTAGCTTGGCACATAAGCTGGGGAGGAGCCCGGGAACAACACTGAGTTGCCTATCATTGGCTCTTGCTGCAGACTTACTTGGGATTGTAGATACTACAAGTGTAGCCAATCAGGTTTACCACACTAGTCATGTGATAAGTAACTTCTAGCCAATCTCATTTATGGATAGCACACACTATCACATATGGGCCAATTAGCATATTGTCAAGGCAAGTTGCATTAAAGTGGGCACTTCAAGTATCCATATAGCCATTGGCGGGCAAGCTAACTGCAGTATATGCCCAATGAAGGAGGAAGCACGGGAGTCACAGAGTACATTCATAGAAATATGTTTTTGTATGCTCTGCTAGTTCTCAGGTACGTGTCACTCAAAACAACTTCTGGCACGGGCAGCATGAAAGAAGGGCTCTAGCAGGATGCTGGCCAGATATTGTCAAGAGTTTATGAGCACTGTGAAGATGAGCTCCTGCTGTTATAGAAGTTACTTATCACATGACTAGTGTGGTAAACCTGATTGGCTAGAAGTTATCACATGGCTAGTGTGGTAAACCTGATTGGCTAGAAGTTATCACATGACTAGTGTGGTAAACCTGATTGGCTAGAAGTTATCACATGACTAGTGTGGTAAACCTGATGATATCTTCTGGTCCAGGGAGCGTCGAGAGAAACGAGAGCAGGAGATACAAGAGCGGCGAGAGCGTAAGGAGCAAGAGGAAAGAGAGAAGAGGGAGAAGAGAGAGGCTGAACAGAGGAAGAAGGAAGAAGAAAGGAAGAAAAAGGAAGAGGAGAAGAAAAAGAAAGAGGATGGGAAAAGGAGGGCTGGAATGGAGGCCAAAGAAGGAGAGGTATTCTTCTTTGAAATGTGTATCTTAAAGCTCACTTACATTTTCCCCTCTCTCTCTCTCTTACTTTGATAGGTTCGTAAGAAGGAGCAGGCCAAGGAGAGGTTTCTTGGGTTCTTCTCTAAGCTGCCCAAAGTAAACACAAGCATGAAGGTGTGTTTGCATTTCAGGTTCTCACTCAGACATACAAGACTAACTAGAAAATGTAGAACATTGTGGGGGCGAGCCTGAGCAAGCAGCTACTATGGCTACATGCACATGAATAGACTAAACTTCACGTTGAAATCATGACCCGAATTGCTAGCGTTTATGAGTGCCGTTTATGCACGGGCCTTACCTGAAACGGTCTCAAACTGGTGTGTATAATTTGTATGGTCTGCGAGCAGCCTGCCGTTGATGGTCGGTCCGTAGCTGCTGTGACAAACAAGAAGTAAGGTGCCGTGCGTGCTTCAACTTGAGGCGTCTCCACTATGGTTGCCAACGCTGCACTCTGGCAGTAGCCCAGCATTGCCCTTCACCTATAATTTGAGGCTACCTATACGAAGTGCACGAGGCCGACGTTCAATTTTCGGGAAATATTTACGCGCATTTAAAATTTACGGTATATGGCCGCAAACATACACACGCGTCTTCCAATGCAGTCCCGCTAGTGTGGGGCTCGCTCAGGCTCGCCCCAATAAAGCATTAGATGTACCCATTAACCAAAAGGAACTGCTCTATGAATCCAAGTCCTTTTGATGTATGTACATGTGTCCAGGAAACAGTATGTGTATCATATGTAATTACGTCATACTAGCTATGAATTTTCACTGTGTGAAATTGCAAGCTTCACCACACTGTTTCTTTTGTGGGTGTGCTACAGCTATGCTTATAGAACTTACAATTCTGTGTTTGATTAACCCTTCAGGAAGATGAAAAGCCTGAGTTTGCCTTACTCACACCATTTTCTGTCAAGCCTGGTATGACACTGGCAAAGCCACCCCGCCCCTCCCTCAGTGATACTGGAAACATGGACACACTCCTGCAACTCCAAGATCCTAACTCAGCGACATACTTAGAGGAATGCAGGGCAAGAAAACCTGTGAAAAACTCTACCGAGAGTGAAGCCATTGTCGTCTCAGATGCAGAAGATGAGCATGATGTAATGATTGTGTCCTCACCACCAGTGCCGCAGGTAGCAACGGAGAGGTTTAAGCTGCTTCAGTTCCACAAAAACTACCGCCCTGCTTACTATGGTACCTGGAGACGCAAGAGCAAAGTGATCACCCCAAGAAATCCCTTTAGAAAAGATAAGGTATGGATGAAACTAGCCTCGTTCCCAGTGGCCTCATGCTCTGAGCAATAAATTACAGCTATTCTAGAACACCTACTGTTGACCAATCATATTGAAGCATTTACTACAACCATGATCTGAATAAAATTAATGGTATACTGCAGGACCTACTGGATTACGAAGTGGACAGTGATGATGAGTGGGAAGAAGAGGAGCCTGGTGAGAGCTTATCACACAGTGAGGTAAGCAGTTGCTCTAGTGCACCCAATTTCAGTATCCATGAATGCCTGTCACTCGAGCGTACTTGTACAATTTCTCCCCCACACCCACAGAATGAGGAAGACTCTGGTGAGGATTCTGAGGAGGACGATGGTTTCTTTGTCCCCCATGGCTACCTCTCTGAGGGAGAGGGAGAGCAGAGTGACGGTGAAGTAGCAAACGTGACAGACAATGTGAGCTCGTACTCATATCTAGCAACCCACATTGTAACTACTCCATCACACACACTGCATTCAAGCTACAGTGGAACCTCGCTTATTCGAACCTCAAATATCCGGCCTTGATCTCTGCGCATTCTATTTAACGCCCACAGTGTGCACAGAGCAAAGTAGCTATACTAGATCATTGAAAGGGAGGAGTAACCACGCGAAGATGCCGGAATTTCAACCGTCTGAAGCCTGAAGAGGCCAAAATATGATGGTTGTTTGCACCAGCGATGGATAACATGACAGGAAAAGAAACGGCAGTGCTAATAGTGATACATTATAGACCCCATTTGCATGATGATTTACATATCCAGCTATTTCACTTATCTGGCCATGGTCTGGTCCCGTTGTGGCCGGATAAGCGAGCGTCCACTGTATATATTTGAAACTACACTGAGTGAAGAGGTGGGTAGGCGTGATGAAATACAAAACTGATCCTTCACACACACACACGCACACACACACACACACACGCACACACACGCACACACACACGCACACACAACACGCACACACACACGCGCACACACACACACACACACACAACACACGCACACACACACACACACACACACACACACACACACACACACACACACACACACACACACACACACACACACACACACACACACACACACACACACACACACACACACACACACAGAGTGATGAATGCAGGAAACAGAAACAGCTTGCCAAAGCCAAGGCCTGGGAAGCTGAATTTGCTCGCAAATGTCATCCCATCAAGCCAGTGCAGGTCTGGTGCATGGCAGGTCATGATTGTGCCGCTAAAGATGTGGAGTTCTTGCAGCAGTTTGCTGCCATGGCCTTGGTAGAGCTACCCATCTCCATCCGGTCCAGTGGGGAGACAACCGCTGACAAGTCACACGATAATCAAGGTATCCACCATTGTATGGTGACCTTCTACAGAGATCAGTGCACAAGAATGTTGCTCATAATGTCTTTTGTACAGTGTCGTTACCTAGGCAACACATAAAAATGTTGCTGATATATCTCTTATACAGTGTTGTTGCCTAGATAATGAGTTACATTAACAGTGAGATATAGTTTGTTGGCAAATGGGATGAAAAATTGATGTACTACCCGCAGCAAATGACACGGCGATGGAGTCTACCAAGAGGCCTGTTCCTGAAGAAGGTTAGCAATACAATACTATACTTGCTCTTCAATTATTATGCACTGTACCCGGTAGCATGTCAGCTTGACATCTGGGGGTTTATGGTGTGAACTAGCTACCATGTTTTGCTATTTATGTGGGGACTGACTGTGCACAGATCATTTTCAGATCTGCACTGGATTGGTCAAGTCTGGCTTGCAAGACTAAGCTATACAATACATTTAGAATGAATTGTAGTGTACAGTCTAGATTTCCCCCTCCTCTTCCTACCCCCCCCCCCCCCCCCCTAATCCTACCAATCTGATCAGTCTTATAGATGGTTTTCATGAGGCGTAGCTTCACTTCCGGAGGGCAAGAGTCAGAGTCATTTGGTATGCGAAATACACGTAAAGAAGCGTTATTAGTGTCGAAAGATAAAAGAAGCTGCTTCTCTCAAGGTGAAAAGTCCGCTGTACAGCTACCTCTTGATGCATGTTTGCCCTCCGGAAGTAGGACGCTTAATTGACATTTAGAAACCATCTATATGTAGGTCCTAACTGGAACCATTGCACATGTAACTGTAACTTATGCTCAGTTTGTGTGCATATGAGATACTTTTCTGTGTGTTCTCGTTCCACAGCAATGCCTGAGCTCATCAGGCTGGTTCACGGCAGTGCCATGGGAGTGGGGAGGCTGATAAAAACCTTCCGAGTGCACTGGGGAAGAAAGGTCCTCACTAGCAGTTCTGAACCTAGTAGCTCAAACTTGAGTGAGCCCATACTGGAGACCCCAAATTCTCATCAGAAAGATACCACAAAATACGAGAATGCTTCTGGAATTTCAAAGCGCCAATTGGAGATTAAAATCCAGTCTATAGCCACAAAGGAATTGCGCCCTCCCCACTCCAAGCCTGTCTGGTATGTGCATGATTCTGTGTTGCAACGGTACGGTGTTGACCCGCAAGAAATCACACCACTAGTCTCCCCTCCATCACAGTCTACATGTGATAGGCCCAAGATGATGTCACCCGAAACTCCTTGCAGTAACGGTGTGAAGAGAGGCGTCAAGAGGAAAACAGATGGCACGCCTAGCGTGAAAACACTGTTTGAAGTGCTCGCAAAGTCACCAGCCAATTGCAAAGCACCAAAAGAAACGAAAGTTGTACTGGAGGCTGCTTCTAAGCACACCCCTGCTCAAGTCGTTCATCCACCATCCACCCCTGCTCAAGTTGTTCATCCACCATCCACTTCTTCTCCACCCACCAAGAAAGCCCGCCTCAACACAAATGAATCCTCAGCACCCAGCAGCCTGGGTGAGGTTATTGTTATCCAGTCCGATGATTCCCTTGAGAGCAGCAACAATGCGAAAGAAAACATGTCGGCAGATTTATCCAATGGTACCAGTATCATTGTCACAAGTCACCCTACCACGCTCCCCTCTTCTCCCAACAAACTAATGAAGATTCACTTGGGTGCACTCCAAGAGTGTACTAATGCTCTTGGCAGTGAGTGTGGAGAGCCAGCAGAACAGACAATTGATTGGCAGAAACTCTTGCTCAACAGGAACAAGGTGGTTGTAAGTGCGGACATCCACTAACAGATGGTTTCAGCTATACATACACCTTTGCAAACTTTGTGTTACTCATAATTATAGTGATTGGGTCAAATAAATGATATGGTGATACATGTAACATGGTTTCAGTGTAACAAATAATGAAAATGGAAATATATCTGAATCTTGTCTAGTGCTATAAATGCCTGTGTGGTAGTGGAAATAGATGATTAAACTATGTCCTAGCTGGCTTGCATCCCCTCTTGGCAGCTGTGTGGATGTCATGTGGTAATGTCCCTATAGTGAGGAAGCAATGGAGTTCAGTTAGAATTCCATAGCCTGTTTCTCATGAAAATCAGGCTGTGTTCGTTGATTGACCCCACCTTGTTGCCAAAGTCACAGTCAAGTACTCTAGCAGTGCATTCATGGTCAAATATTGTGACCCCAATAATATTGCACTTGTGGATCATGACCAGTCTTGCAAGTGGCCTGCAATCCCTCAGTATATCTAATCGAACTCCCTTCCACTGCATTTAAGTCTGAAGTGAACTAGAAGGCTGGATCACACTGCATGCAGCAAATAGCATTAGGAGGACCTCCAAATTTGCTTCTAGAGTGGTAAAGTGGTATAACTATCTCGTTATGGGTTCATGGTTGCCTGCAGGAGCTTACATATCTTGTGTTGTCCTTTCACTGGGAACTTGACAATCAGCTGCTGTGGGTTCTCCACAGTAAACACATAGGGAGATTCTGACTCTCCTTCAGGGAACTAGGGAGAGCGGGAAGAAGAGAAATTTTGTTAGTCTTGCCCTGTTATCCTCATGGTTTTGGTAGAATAATTTTACCTATTGGGCTTCTTCAGGCATTGCAAATTAAGAAATGCACAGTATAAAAATTAATTTGAGTTGCAAGACAGTCCCTTAATATGGCAATAACAGGAGGCTAGATTTAGCAACACACTCAGCCACAGTAGCTACCCAAGCAGGACAAGTCGCTGCACTACCTCTCCACGGCAAGCTAATCGCAGCAGTCATGACAGTTCTCATCTAAGCTGCAGTTCATGTAAGCACTTGTACATGAGGCATCTACTGACAGTAGACAATGACAAAGGCATGCTACTAGCAGCACGTGTGCTATGATCTGGAAGAATTGGTACCTGTTTGCCTACTCGTAAAAAAAATATATATTTGGGCATTTAATAAAGTGATGTCAAAGCAACATCCTGAAGTAGGCTTGTCTTTGACATGTCAAAGTGACATCCTGTGCTATGACTGGCTTTCCTTGTATATATTCCTCTAACGTAATTGTATTAATTTTGTATCAAAACATACAGACAATGTCTGCACACACTAATGTCTAAATATTGTGTGTTTTTTTTGTATTGCATACTATTTATATTCAAAACATTGCTTGAGTAGGCGAAACGGCACTTTTTGGTGACGAAACGGGAGTAGGCAAACAGGAAATGACCCATCTGGTAGCTCAGTGTTGCTTTGCAAACACTGCTCACTGAGGCTCATCCACACACAATGCTTTATATTCCTCTAGCAAATGTGGTTTCTAATTATGATAAAAAGCTTACATTATATCACAGTGACTTTATTTACAAACTGACATGAAGGTGTTAAGCTGCACACACCTGTTCTCGGTATTCCTCCTGAGACAAACAGTCTATCATATCCACACAGCCCAGGAGACAACCCACAGGATAGTTAGCAGGAAAATATAGCTGCTCTTCTAGGGAGAAAGGCACCATTAACACAGAATGGCAGCTCATCTTAATGTGTGAACTTCACAGCAACTAAGTAAATATCAGAACTGTATAACCCCACAAGCCTATTCCCATTCCAGTTCCCCATTCCATTTTCCCATTTCATGAATGGAGGGATGGGAGGATGGAGCAATTCCAGGAAGGGAGGGGAAGGGATTACTGTAAGAAGGTGCACATAATGTGACCCTACCTCCATACAGTCTCCTGTAGAACTCTTCGTTCTCCCTGATCTCTTCTGGGTCAGGCTTCTTGACTGTAGCAGCAATCCACAGTC
This sequence comes from Agelas oroides, assembly GCA_949130485.1. Classification (NCBI taxonomy): domain Eukaryota; kingdom Metazoa; phylum Porifera; class Demospongiae; order Agelasida; family Agelasidae; genus Agelas; species Agelas oroides. The sequence goes on from OX422198.1 coordinate 5,868,753, forward strand.
GGCCACGGTGTGTCGTGTACCAAGTGCGACCCTCAGACCTGGTGGACAGGCAGACAATTTGAGGTGCAACAGTACCAGGTGTATTATGAGACACAGGTAACAACAAACTGGACAAGAAATTCACCAGTACTAAAAGTTTGAACTAGTCCAGGCTGTTTCGTTTGCAGAAAGTTCAAGAAGGAGCATCGGTAGGGTGTAAGAGAGAGTTGCAAAGTCTTCTAGTCTTGTACCCAGGCTCTTGCTGCCCTCTAAGAGTCTGGATGTGAGGCTAAATGCTCAAATCTTTTTGGAAACAGGCTAACAAAGATGGAGCAAGCTGCTAGGTACCAATCAATCATTTGCAATACAACCGACACAGAGAAAAGCATGTGCAATACCAGGAGCTTGTGAGCACCACGAAGATAAGATTCTGGTGATGTCCATCCTGGACATCAGTGGCATGCAACACATCCCTACCTTTTGATTCCAGCCACGAGTAGAGAAGCCCATGGTTGATGCATACTCAAGCACTTTCCTAAAATGAGAGAAAACAAATCTCAACACAAGCTAATTTCTTGCAATCAGGTACGATCCATGGGTACTTTGTGCATAGTTGCTGGATGGGAAGTGAGGAGGGACAGGAAAAGTTTTGAACTTCTAGATGCCCATGAGGTTCATTCTGGCAGACCTCTCAACTTGCGAAAGAAGTCTGCCGTGAGATGTGGGTGTGGTCAGTAGCATCTCCACCTTGGGGGTGGGTCTACCCTCCATGCGCACAATGCAGCATTATTTTCTGCCCGAAAATCGTTAAACTTTAGGCCCCGCCCCACCGTAGAACAACCTTTTTTCTGTGAGAGGCGGGGCAATTCGGGTTTCTCGGGCCTTCATTCTTCACTTTAGAAGCCAAATTGTGACATTTCAGCGTTCCCAGAATGGATTAAAGCCTTTTGTCGTGTGACTAGGTCAGTCTGTCGTGCTCACAGACAGTAGATCGTGAGAAATGAGGCCTCCACCGTGAGACCGTGAGATCACAAGCTGAAACCGTGAGTCTCATGGTGGCACCGTGAGAGTTGAGAGGTCTATTCTGGTCGCCTCATTCCCACATGAACATTAATCTTTCAAATGATCAGAGGCAGGGAAACGAGGCTGTGATTCTGAGAAACATATTCCACTTTAATGAAGTGAACTCTTAGATTCTGTTCTGCTTGTCATAGCACAAACAGAATCACTGAAACACGAGGTTCGTTTATCCCTTGCCAATATCAAATTGAAACAGCAGTCAAAAGGGCTCCAAGACTTGCCTTATAAGGTCTGATACATCAGTCACTACTACCAGTTCTCAGTTAACTAAATTACTGATAACAAAGGTTAAGCATGCAGGAAGCAGCTGGCTGTACATCCCATCTCCATGGCAATGCCCCCACAACAAAGCACCAAGCATGGTGTGGTTTGAACTTGAGATTCCAGAGAGCACCACTGCTTCCCTCAATCCCTCCCCCACAATCCAGCCTTCCCAGACCCCTCAATTTGCAAAAGAAGTCTGCCGTGAGATGTGGGTGTGGTCAGTACCATCTCCACCTTGGGGGCGGGTCTATCCTCCATGCGGCATTATTTTCTGCCCGAAAATCACGAAATTTTAGGCCCTGCCCCACCGTGGAACGACTTTTCTGTGAGAGGCAGTGCGATTCAGCATTCTCTGGCCTTCATTCTTCACTTTAGAAGCCAAATCGTGACATTTCAGCGTTCCCAGAATGGATTAAAGCCTTTTGTCGTGTGACTAGGTCAGTCTGTCCTGCTCACGGACAGTAGGCCGTAAGAAATGAGGCCTCCGCCGTGAGACCGTGAGATCACAGCTGAAACCGTGAGAGTTGAGAGGTCAGCCTTCCCAATAAAGTGTCAGTCTATCAATTGTTGAAGTTGAGGTCTCTCAAACCTTCACTGTGCCCCCTAGGAGCCACTCCTTGTACTGGTACCACCCCTAAACTATGTGCTCTCTCGTTCCTAGGCCTACTATGGCTTTCACTGCTTGTGAGAGTGGATTTCACATTGCATGCAACAAAGGCTTCTTGAGGCTCGAGAATGAGGCCACGCTCTCCACACCCATGAACTACCTGAAGATATTGAGCAATTGAGACAAAACTGTCTGCCCCCTTATGTTCCAGACGAGCCTCCTTCATAACTTGAAGACATTGAATACTGTTGATTTCACTTTTCTCCAAATCATGAAGCATATGCGTACATAAGTCAATGCTCAGTGTGTAAGATACTAGCAAACAAGCACATGATTGTACACTTAGAAGCATATGTGTAAGCTGATACGCTCATATCATGCAATTTAAAGCGAGGTGAAACCAAGCAACTCATCCTCAAGTCGTGTGGGGGGAGTGAATGTGGTCTGGGAATGAGGCTACCCTCTGTCCTGTGCTGAGATTTGTTTGACTGACACACGGCGGAATAGAAATTTTATTGACAACGTTTCAACGGACTGTGCCTGAAGAAGATTGGCACAGTTCGTTCGAAACATTGTCAATCTATTCCACTGTGTGTCAGTCAAACAAATCTCAGCACATCGATTACTGTGGCACTATGTCTCTCAGCAACTATGTACCCTCTGTCCTGCTAGTGGTAAGAGCAATGAACTGACTGACCTTCATCTTTCATCTCCTGCAGGGCCCTGTCTTGCACTCTCACAATGGACAGTCTCTCATCCTGGTCGCCACTGTCCTTGTGAGCAGATATGCGGGGCCAAGGCTTCAGCCTCTTCTGCTGCGGCTGGGTTTCTTGGTACTGTGTGTGTGTGTGTGTGTGTGTGTGTGTTTGTGTGTGTGTGTGTGTGTAGGTGTGTGTGTGTGTGTGTGTGTGTGTGTGTGTGTGTGTGTGTGTGTGTGTGTGTGTGTGTGTGTGTGTGTGTGTGTGAGTGAGCAAGTGTGTGAATGTACGTATTAGCCTCGTTCCCACTGAACTGGGCCTGGGAACGAGGCTAACGTGCGTATGTGCATGTGTGTATGTACATGTGTGTATGTGCAACCAATGGGAGATAAACACGAACACACCTTGGGGGGGTCGACAGGTATGCTGGGGTTGTAGAGTACTGCTGTGTGTCTCTCAGTCCCACACACTCCATTGTCCCTCTCACCACCAACCAAGTCTTGAACATGCTGTTCATCATAAATTTCTGCAGCAAGTAGGCGTGTAAGGACCACTATACAGGAAGCAGTGGTATACTGCATATCTTGCATACCAAAGTACCACAGTGGTGTGTAATATGTACCATGCAGGGAATTTTAACCAGAGCCTGAGGTAGATTTCACACAGTCAGTCATTTGTGCTCCCAGACCCCCACTGTGGCTATACTGGAAGCATTGTACGCCCCAGATGAGGTCCAGTAATGAGACAATTTGGTATTTACATGCACCACTCAGAGATAAAAGGCTATTGCTACTATTTTTAGTCCTAACAGACATGTACACTCAGCGATGGGATATCAAACACAATGTATCAACTATGATAGATGACAGTTACAACTACCTAGTACATGTCTTACAATCTACCAACAGTTTACATGAACACAAGTAACATGCAATACACACATACCAAGAGTGCATGCAATACACACATAGCAAGGTATGTGTACACACACCAAGAGTGCATAAGAATGGGCGGCTTGAGCAAGAGGGTGTAACTCCAATAGAAGCTCGTAGTTCGGGAAAAAGTATCGAACCGTACTAAAAATAGAACACCCAGTCACATGCTGTAGCAACAATAATGCAGCTGCACATGTGTTACTATTTTTAGTACTAGCAGTAAATTTTGCCGGTTTCAAATTTTACGAAGTTATACGCTCTCACTCTAGCCACCCGTTCTTATGCACCCTTGAGACATACACAACACAAACAGAAGTATGAACACACAGCACAGACACGCTGTAATGATTATGAAATCATTCACCAGATGGTGCACTTGTTCACACAAACACATGCACACACACACACACACACACACACGTGCACACACACATACACACACACACACACACACACACACAGCTCACCCATTTTGCTATCTTCCTCGACCACTCTCCTCCCAGCAAAATCCAGAGTGACAGGCTTGTTCCTGCGGGAGCCATACTTTATTTCCCTCAGCTCCTCCTCTTTCTTCCGCAGAACATCCCTTTGCTTTTCTGTCAGCCAGCGGTTTGAGTCCACAGAGAAGTAGTCCAGTTCATCGTCCAGGACTTTTGTACGGTGTACACTGTGGGAGGGAAGAGAGGAGGTGAAAGAGGAAAAGAGGGAGGGGGGGAGGGGAGGGAGGGAGGGAAGGAGGGAGGGAGGGAGGGGAGGGAGGGAGGGAGGGAGGGAGGGGAGGGAGGGAGGGAGGGGAGGGAGGGAGGGAGGGGAGGGAGGGAGGGAGGGGAGGGAGGGGAGGGAGGGAGGGAGGGAGGGAGGGAGGGAGGGAGGGAGGGAGGGAGGGAGGGAGGGAGGGAGGGAGGGAGGGAGGGAGGGAGGGAGGGAGGGAGGAAGGAAGGGAGGGAGGGAGGAAGGGAGGGAGGGAGGGAGAGAAGGGAGGGAAGGGAGGAGAGAGAAGGCAAAATGAAGAAAGGGGAGAGAGTGGCAGAAGGAGGAAAGATCGAGGGGAGAGTGAAGGGGAGGATAATTGTTAAGCACGAGAGTAAGTAGAAAACACTTAACATGTAATTAGAAGGGGGTGTGGGATGCATGTGTGATGTACATGTAATTAGAAGGGGGTGTGGGATGCATGTGTGATGTACATGTAATTAGAAGGGGGTGTGGGATGCATGTGTGATGTACATGTAATTATATATAAGAGTATGAGGCATGTAATCTCAGATTAGGAGAGATTAAGACCACTGATACCTCAATAATGTGGAGGAGGAGGGGGTTGTATGTGTGTGTGCTATAAAATATGAGTAGCATAAACACACGAGTAGCTATCTGGTTACAGTTTCAAATGTCGCTAGTTTAGTCTGCCCATTGCCTCAAAGAAGCATTCTCACAGAATTTAATACCGCTATATACACGGTGCCAAAACATTCGAACCTCATTAAGCAGAGCAGGGAGGTGTGGAGGACAACAGATAGTACACATTCAATCAATTCCGCTCCACATAGCCCTTGATACATGACACTAATTCAGTGGAATTTCCATGACAATGTTGTTCATTAGGCCCAGGTATGCTGTCGGATTCCATCATAACAAAATACACAGTTTGTTTCCAAATTTGTCTGGCATAATGGTGAGGTGTTTATTTTGGACGTGTACTACTATGGATACGAGCTGTTTACCTCCTTGTTTGCATATTTAACATACCTAGTCTTGTCAAACTCGACTAGTTTGTCCTTATGCTGCACTGCTTTGCTTAAACCTTTGCTGGCTTCCACCTTCCTAAGATGGTCGAATGCCCTCTCTCCATCCTAGTGGTCGTGTGTGATAGCAGAACAAAGACAGCTAGTATATGTGAGTGGTTCAAGTAAAATTCATGATATTCATAGGACCATGTGCCAATTAAGGTGGGTGTGGCTAATACCCACTGGGTAATAAATATACTAGTTATTAATACACCTGCACATTTGTAGATGAAGAAAAGCAACTTTAATAACCTGTGAGTCTTTCCATTTCAATTTTAATAGAACTTGAGACGTGTGACATAAAGTTTGAGTTTTACTTGAACCACCCACATATGTATCTTGTTGTCGGGAGTGACCGTTACACAATAGATGTCTGCTATTGAGGGATGTCCGCTATGCTGTGCTCCACTGTGTACGTATCTTGTTGCACGAATGAGTGGGCATTATCACACAGTTATTTGCACACAAGTAATTGTGTAAGAATACAGCATTTACTCTAGCCTCAGTGCCATCCTCGTTCCCAGCTCCTCATGCCCCCAGCTTTCATCGTTCGCAGCACCAACCTGTCACTTATTATACAGCAAGAGATTAAAGCTAGGGGGATGAGAGCCCCGGAATGAGGAGTTACCTCCAGTTACCCACCTCTTTCAAACAAACGACACCAGGTACTGTTTATGCTGAGAGAGCGAGAAACAAATCCACGGAAAAATTCCCAGGATCCAGCTGGGATTCGAATCCAAGACCTTCCGAATAGGCACTCTTAGCACTGAGTCACTTGGACCACTGGCAGAGGAGCGGAAGACAAGCTACATAAGCAGCATTGCCGAGAGGCCTCAGCCGAACTCCAACTGATTCTCACTCTCTCAGAGCTGGACTGAATTTTATCCCTCTTTTAAGGGGGTCCCAGAGGAGAGAGCCTGGGAACAAAGCTAAAAGAGTGCCGTGCATTAAGTGCACAGGACATCTTGTACGAAACATGACCAGCACCTCATTAAGACCGCACCTCGGTGTTTGCTCACATTCACTTAAGCTCATTATAATGCCATGTATCAATCAAGCCACATTCCACAGAAGATTGAAGCCCCTCCCACTTGTAGAGTTCAGAATGTCAGGTTACAATGTTTCAAACTTCGCACTACGAGATTGTAATTTCAGTCTAGGACCCCAAGATAGTCTCATTCCAAGGCCTCCCACAGTGTCTGTCACTTGCAGTATGAAATTCGTGTGAACCTGTACCGCAAACAACGAATGCTGCGGAGGCCTGAGGCTACCCTAAGACATGTACACACAAGTACAAGTCTACACCAACACATACTATACACACACAATACATGTACTATACACAGTACATGTACCTACAAGCTGTACACAAGGTGCACATGTGCACAAACCAGTTGCATATGTTTCTGAGCTTTGAGGTCTGGGGTATTGTTGCATAAACAGCATAGCATAAAGATAAAACGTTCAGTCAGTGGACCTTCTTCAGCTACGAAGATAAAACGTTCAGTTTAGTCAGTGGACCTTCTTCAGCTACTATACCACAGGTATCCAGTTGTACAGTGCTGGCCAGTGTCTCTAGATTGCTGGATTGTCAACTAAAAATCCCTTTCCATTTCTAGTTGTTAGTAGTTGGCATGGTCTGCGACTATCTCAGATGCACATAAGCTTACCATAAAAATATTTCTTTCCTTAATTTAGAATACTAGGAAAGAAAAACACAAGAAAACACATTTAGCCACAGCTGTGTAGCGTACTAAGTACTACAAGCCTGTAAGCACAAGTCATACATAGACTCTAGTTGGCATGTTCAGTGTCAACCTCTACAGGACCTTGGAAACCACAGAAAAGACAATAAGTCTGGCAGTTCTATGCAGTAATGCCAAGCGCCATGGCAACGTCACTGCATACCAAGGTAAGGAGTATCTTGACACTTGGACACTGACTACCCATGAATGCCACGAAACCAACTGGAATGCAACCCAAATTAAGATTACAAGTTGCGTCCATCACAATAATGCAATGTAGTGGTATTATGGATTAGTGACTCTTGGTCTTTCTGGCTCAGAAGAGCAGTCTATGACTGCACCTAAGTAGGGATGAACCACCAGAGTGATCATAAATACTGGGGTGGGTTAAGGGCCTTGAATGTAGCCAGGCCACATAGGGAGGTGAAGGTTTTCCTCCTCCCACTTGGTCTGGGTTGTGGGTAGGAGAGCTCAAAGGAGTGTGAGAGGATGTAAATATTCATTTTCAGTCCAGGTCCCGCCTAAATAAGCGGTTGATATCCTCACCTTCATTTCAAACTGTTTAAGTAATTGCTCTCTCATTTTGTGTCCTTTTTTTGAGTCCCTTGCCAGCATCTCTTCTTCTTCGGGTGTGCACACCAGAGTTCCACAGAACAGGCATGGTCCAAACCCCTCCTGTGAGGGAGGGAGGGAAGGGGGAGAGAGGGGAAGGAGGGGGGAGGGAGGGAGTGAGGGAGAGAAGGGGGAAAAGGGAGGGAAGGGGAAAAAATAGGAAGGAAAGGGGAAAAGGGGAGGGAAGGGGAACGAGGAGGGATGATGGGAGGAAAGGGAGGATAGAAAGCAGGGAGGGATCGTAGGAGGGAGAAAGGGAAGGGAGGAGAGAAGGGAGGGACTTTCCAAGAAACTGCCAACATACAACAACACATGTACATGCAGTAAATAACTCTACACATGAATATTAAATCTGTGAGCACCGAAACAGACGTTGAACTAGGGTGGGTGAATGGAACTACAGCCCTACCCTTGTTGAGGTTGCCCTGGGGACCTCAGAGTGAGTGCCATGTAGTGTAACATGGTTGGAACGTGGGGACTGCTGTCCTAGTACAGCTAGTCAGCTTGCATGCAACATGATAGTCACACTTCAACACCCAATTCAGTCCAACACCGTGTACACCTACAGTTACATGCAGCTTCCAAATTTGGTAATAGTAAGGCAATCGTGATTTGAAGTATCCCAGTTTAGACTGCACAGAAACTAGACTGAAATGATATATCAAAACTCTCATTCTGTCAGCCATTATATTATATTGATACTTGGATTTCACATGTATCCATTCATGCACATGATACCATATTGAGAATTTCACACACGCATGCACATGTACACACACGTGCACACACACACACACACACACACACACACACACACACACACACACACACACACACACACACACACACACACACACACACACACACACACACACACACACACACACACACACACACACACACACACACACCTACCTGTGCGCACACAATCCTCCCACACTCAACACAGTTATTAACGAGGGTATGTCTCTGCGCCAGACACTGGCAGGGATGTCGACCAGGCAGCTGAGGAGTCATACGAGATTGACCTTCCAGACTCATCAGGGGAACAAACTTCTCTTTGCGCCCAAGACCCCTCCCCCCTTTCCTCCTCTCACTCGTATTGTCCTTGCTAGCTGCTGCTGTTGACTGTCGGCCTCCTGACAGAATACTTGATGGATCATCAAGCTTGGCTGCGTGAATTGCTGAAAATCCTGGGGGAGCTGCAAGCTCACCACCACCCTCCTGTATCATAAAGAAGAGCAGTACCCAACAATAATGAACTATCTCTGTTTTATACGTACAGTAGCTGTAAGTATTACTGTACAAAAACAGTTAGGACGGGAAACTTTTGTGGACATGAAATTTTCGCTATATTCACGGATGGACTCATACCGTGAAAATATTATTCGCGAAATAATCATCATAACACTGTGCGTGTGTTAGCTACGTGGCCAGCGTCCACAAAACTTTAATCTGCGAATTATTACGCTAATACATTGCAATGGTGCATCCGCGAATATTTTCAACCGCGAAAATTTCCCGTCCTATGGTATCTCACATTCTTTTAAAGGCATCCAGTACGTGTACCAGCCTCATTCCCAGGCCTCGTTCAAAAGGATCTAGGAATATGACACTAGTATGCGTACATGTTACTGTACAAGAATGTGTTTTAAGGTATCTTGCCTTGGTTGAAAAATAAACGTGTTTGATTTCTTGATCTGAAAACCTGATTGGTTCCTTTGGTATCCACCAATAAGATTGTCTTGTTTAAAACACACCTCCTTCACTTGCTTTCTCCTACCTCCCCCTCAATGTATGTAAGTCACAACACACCTTTTTGTCCTTTCCTTTACCTCCTCCCTCTCCTCCGCTTCCACCTCCTTCTCCTCCACCCTTCCTGTCTGCAAAAAGTACCATTTCTTCCTGCCGTGGTCTCACAAGTGGCTCTAACAACTGTTGCTCCTCCACAGAGGGGACGGAGGGAGGGCGCTCAGGGGGGTGCCATCGCAGCATAAATTCCTGCTGAAATTCCCGTAATGCTGGGGTATCTCCCCCCAGAATTTCTGTAAGGTACTCTTTGATATCCTTCTCCGACTGCATTGACAGGAGATAGCTGGTCACATGAAGAGAGATGAAAAGAGAGAGGGAGAGAGAGGGAGAGGGAGAGAGAGGGAGGGAGAGGGAGGGAGAGGGAGGGAGAGGGAGAGTGAGGGTTGGAGAACAAAGAGGCACATTTGATATCATGACTAACATACAGGCCACCATTCCTTGTCATCTTGGAAAGCAGATGAATAAGAAAATTTTTATTCAGAAAATGGTAAGGTAAAACTACTTTGAAGCAGGAGTATGCGTATCACATACCTTCAACTTAGAGGGCTAATACTTATTATATCACATTACATCACTTTCTAATTATACTGCACAAAGTGTTGCTAACACTGAAGGTTAGACAAGGATGGACAAGAATAGTGCCTTCCAAAATGGTAACTGATGTAAAACGACAACATAACACACATCACTCATGGAAATTGCTACAGATTTGCTATTTTGCCAATAACTGGAGAGTTCTACGGTACAACAAATCGGCCTAGGTGTAGACATCAAGACATGTTCTAGCTACCTACCTGACCAGATCATCCCCTACAGGGAACTCGAGCAGTCTCGACAGCTCCTTTTGGCACCATGCCTCAAAGGAATAAGGCTCACTGCTCTTTGACAGTGGCATCTCTGCAAATGACATAAAAACATCCAGATATAGCATGAAACTCATACACTTTGAATGTAAAAACGCTGATTACTGTGATTCACTTAGAAGGTTGGTAGGCTAGTAGACCAGTTGCAGTTGCAGTTGGACTGTTGCACCACGCATTATTCCATTTAGAGCTCCTCCCACGAACGTCCAAAAATTGCGCATGCGCAACTGTGATTTTTTTTTGCGTAGGGAGGTTCACTCTGCGAAGCCATTTCCGTGCACAAATATGCGGAGTCATTTTTGTGGTATCTGCGCCTGCTGTATTTTTTCATCCTCTGCATCCATCAATCTCTAGCCACCTAGTCACTTTGTAAACATATAGCATGGAGACCATCAAAAAGAAGTTGGCATCGCTGAAGGATGAGAAAGATACTGCGCTGGAGCGTGTCGAAGAGGTGGAACGCGAGAAGAAGGAGACTGAAGCCAGAGCAGAGGCGGTGGGTAAATGCATTTAGCGGGACATTATATATACTTGCATGTGTCGAGTCTATGACCGCGATAATGCAAGAGTATTCACAAGGTTTATGTTTTTCGCTTCTTTTTTTTTTTTTTTTCTTTCGGTTTTTCCCCACGGCTGTATGTTTTAACGAGCATGTGTCTTGTTATAGCAATGATCCACCAACCAGGCTATGTTCATTAAAATTACACATATCTTGACATTCAGGCTGAACAGGAATGCGAAGGCCTTAGGAGAAAGCTAAAACTGGTTGAGGATGATTTAGATAGGGCAGAAGAGCGCCTCAGTGAGATAACGAAGCAATCGAGTGAGTATGAAGGTGCTTTGGAAGACAGAGAGAGGTGGGTTTCAATCAGTACTGTTTAGTGTTCCTATGAGCTATTGTTGCTGTCTGTTATTGTCATGAATCATACCTGCTTATTGCACATACAATGGATAGAAGTAAAGTAATGGATATTTTATGGTATGACCATAGACTGGTGAATTGGCCTATTTACGAAACCCCAACATCTACAAACATCCCTTTGTTGTTATTATGTAAGCATATGATGGTTTTCCATCGTTTTCTCTGGCCTGGCATGCATTCCATCACGTGAATCCTTGTTCTTGCATTTCAGGGTGGTAATGCCACTAAAGTCATACATCTAAGCCATTGAATAGTTCCAAATTCTCCAATTAGCTTTATGTGCACTGTACTACCATATATGGTGAAAAGTGGTGGCTTGTGAATGTACGTATAGTCATGTATGGATTCTGTTTTTGGTGAGCTGAGTATTACCCCAAGGTTCAATGTGCTCACTACCTGCCCTATTGGATGTAAATTCAATCTTGAAGCTATGCAGAGTATTATAGCATTAGTAAGGCCTACATTTTTCACAGCAAAGCTTTTCCATATATGGTCAAACAGCTGGGCAGGAGCAGAGGATCAAAGCAACTGGTTGTTAGTAGTGACTAATAAGTGGGTACATGCAAAGTGCACTGGAGGCAGCTGTCTCCTTGTTTTTCTGCTTGGTGCTATATGTAATTATGATAGTGTGCCGTAGCTAGAAGACTCAATTTACAAACACCTCTCTTTTTTGTTTTTCAAGTGCTACCAGCTGAGCTCTAGATGGACAGCTATAGTTCTTCCTTGTTTTCGAAGCATTTGAGATATTCCGTAGGAATGCCCACGGAAATTTTGTGCATTGACAAATGGCCATAGTTGTCAATCTCTAACTTGTATTCACTGAGTGAGTGTTGTTTTGGGATTTGTAAATTAGTTTCTATGCACCTCCATGGCAGTCTGTATGACTCTGTTGTTCACGTAGCTACCTTGTGTAGCACAGCTTCCAAACTACGTCTTGTTTTTTTCAGCCTAAGATACTTGACAAAAGGGAGATACATATTTGTGGTTTCATGATAGTATTGTAGTAACGCCAATGGAATGTTGTGGGTTTATACACACACAGTGTGCTTGGGTCAAAGGTCATCGTGGGAACTGGGTATCCATTCAACCAAGGATGTGACTATGTGTACACAACGACATCACTTCCACTAGCATAGTTATAGCTTTGAGGCATAGGAAGCAGCTGCCTCTTGTTTACTGTGAGATAACTCAGTCCATAAATACCATTTCCTGTTTCCCATTTCCTGTTTCTACTTTACAAGTCTAATTCACTATTTAATAACTTGTGTATGATTAGCAAGTTACATCGTGGTTATAATCTGACGGTTATAAAAAGACAGGAGATGATGACAGTGACACACCTTTGCTCGGAAATTGGAGTTGACACTTTAATTAGAATATACAAAATACTGTGGAAATAATAGACTAATTAGTGTTTTATCGTTCTAACTGGTAAATGGATAAAAATTTCACCACATGCAAAGCACATGGATGTTTTCGCTTCCTCATTCACAAAATCCTCGCTACACCCCTGACTGTATAAGAATGCTCTCAAGAATGGCAGCTCTATTAACGGCCCAATTTCTAGACCTTCCAACTGTCCAATCACTTCCGGTATGCACAAAGAAAAGTAGTTGGACCAGCCAAAAAAGGCTTTTTTATCGTTTGGAAAAGACTTTGGGCTTCCCTCCCTCTGTCTAGGTGGTAGATATTGACACTACTCATGTGATAAGCAATCACTAAGTGGACGATAAGAACCCTTTGAGTCCTTCTCACCCATAGTAATTACCCTAGAGGAGACATCCAGAATGATACGTTTGAAGTAGCCGTTTATTTTATAGCTATTGCAGTGGGTTACATTTTGTTTCTCCGCCTTAACAGGGAACTGAAGAAGTTGATGAGCACTTCAGAAGTAGATCTGGATGAGGTACGAATGATGCCTCTGTGTCTTGTTTATGGGATCTGGGGTTCTGACTAGGAATGGCTGTGTTTGTGCTATGCACATAACTGTTTTGTTTGCAAAGCACGACAGTTTATGCATGCATGTTCTAAATAAACTTGTGAGCATAGTCCCTCCCCCTCCTCCCTCCTCTTCCCCCATTTCCCTCTCTCTCCCACTATTTTGTTCCTCCCTTCTCCCTCTCATTCCCCCTCCCTTTCCTCCCCCCTCCCCCTCCTCCTCTTCCCCAATCTCGATTTGGTAATGTAGAAAGAGGGCCTAGCTGAGAAGGTACGAAACCAAGCCCAGCAAATGGAGGATTTGGAAAAACTGAACGAAGAGGTAAGTGTGTGTGTGTGTGTGAGGATTGGTGGTTGAATTATGATTATGTAGCCTTGTTCTAGGCCTTTGCAGTGTTTGTCGCTTGCAGTATGAAATTTATACTGAAGCAATGATCCGCTGTGGAGGCCTAGGAGCGAGGCTAAAGATTATGTCCTCCCTCCTCTCTCTCTTCTCCACAGCTCAAGAACAGAGTTCGCCTCCTGGAAGGAGACTTGGAAGCTGCGGAGGATAAGAATGATGATTACTCTGCGTACGTGGAATGAGTACTATTTTGAGTCTGTGGTAGAAAAATTTACGATAGCATTACATGCTCAAAATGTTATACTGCCACTAAATAGCCTCACCTAGCCTTGCTCCCCAGGCTCCTCCTCACCAGAACAAGGCACTTCAGGAGGAGTTTAGCCATACAGCACTTTGAGTGCAGTGTCTTCTATCAAGAACACACAAGAACGGGTGGCTGGAGTAAGAGCGTTTAACTCCGTAAAATTTGAAGCTGGTCAGAATTTACCACCAGTACTAAAAAATAGCAACACATACTGTGCATGCTGCGTAGACATAAGCCATTCTTGCTAAGCACATGACCGGGTGTTCTATTCTTAGTACGGTTCAATTATTTTGACCGGACTACAAGCTTCTAGCTATTGGAGTTACACACTCTTACTCAAGCCACCGGTTCTTATGCGCTCTTGCTTCTCTCCGGAACAGACACATACAGTATTCAGCTAAAAAAAGCACATAGATCTGAAGTGTAAGACCTCAAAGGCTTCGTTCCGATATAGCTCCATCTCCATGTTTAGCAGAGCCTCACAGTTGTTGCTGCTAGATTTTGAAAGCTGTCATTTTGAGTGGCATGAAAGCGTGTTTCAAGTGACCGTATTTACCCAGCAGCAAGTCAGCGAGCTGGCAACTTACAGGAAGCTTTGTTCGTGACTGTAGATTTCTCAGACAATTTTAACTTGGTTGTTTTTCCTTCCCGTCTGCAGTAAGCTGGAGGAGCTCACTACTGAACTGACAGACAAGCACTCCTTGCTCATCAACAAAGAGAGGAGTGATGAACAGGTGAGAGGGTAGTCATCCGTGTTTGCTTGCCACAATCTCGTCTGGATCTCAAACTGTCTGACTCCTAAACTAGAACAGTGTTGAGCGGGTTCACATAAGGCAATTCAGTTTCGTTCGAATGTTGCGTACTCTGTGATTATACCGTTATACCGATGATGAGATAGCCGTCCCCATCTCCCAATCTGATGAGGTTTGTTTTTGGCTGAATTGTGTCCTGTGCAGTGGGTAACCTTGTATAACATCTAGGTCTGCTTTTTTCCCTGAGAGGTGTGGCTCATTTTCCGCAATTCTCTGACTGACAAAACCTAGTTTCTGTCTCTGTGAAAACCCATGAATTACACAATGTTTGCATGAAATTTGTATGATGTTGGTCAATTTGGCCCACACATGCTCTTCCGCACCTATGGAGAACCTTGACTGTGTTAGCGAGTGTGTTAGCAAACATAAGCCGGTCTTAATCTGGTTTGAGCTTAATCGGGTAGTAAAATTATAGAGAGATCTGATGGTTGTGAGAGGTGTTGGCATCTGAGTGGTTCTTGTAATCCAGTTATTGAGCTCCCACCTCTAACTGTTGCCATAATACACATATTTGTTCTCTTCCTCCTTCCTCCCCTCTCTCTATCTTCACTCCCTCCCCTCCTCTTTTCCTCCCCTCTCTCCCCCTTCCCGCTCTCTTCACTCCCTCCTCTCCTCTCTTCCACCCCTCTCTCACCCCTCCCTCTCTCTTTGCTCCCTCTCTTCCTGCCTCACCCTTTCTCTCTCCCTCTCCTTCCTCCCTTTCTCCCCCTTTCTCTCTTTCCCCCCCTTTCTCTCTTTCTCTCCCATCCTCCCTTCTTCCTTCCCTTCCTTCCTCTCTCCGTAGGCGGCTGCTCTTGAAGAGGAACTGAGAGACAAGGTGAGGGATCTAACCCAACAGCTAAAGGACACAGATGACCGAGCTGAGGAAGCTGAGAGACGAGTCAAGCAGCTTGAACATGTAAACGAACAACTTGAAAGTGAGTCAGTATTCATTACCCCTCCACCCACTTGTGAATTGATTTTGTGATCATCAAGTTGCCATGCCACTGCCAACACATGACCATCCTGTGTGACTTTCCTCCCTTGCCAGATGACTTGGAAACTGCTGAAGGAAATTACGAGCAAGCCAAAAAAGAACTGGAAGTGACCCTGGAAGAACTCAACTCAATCTGAGAAGTGTGTTCCAACATCCAATCAATTATCTTTTTTTTTTGTAGCACGCTCATGTATGTACTTAGCTGTTCATCCAAGAAATTAATGGCTTTAAAAAAATCAACTTGTTTTTTTTTTTTTTGCAGAATCAGCAGTTATCTTGTAAGTTTGAAATTAAAAACTGAACTGTAGAGTTATTATATTATATTAGGAGTTTCTAATTTTTAGCTCTCTTTAGATAAATTGCGATTTGACTGTATAACTTGTCATAATGTAATTACCATTCCAGGATTCTGGGCTAAAGCTGTCGAAATTTGCTATACAGTTGCATGCAACAACTTGACAAGAGGGTGGCTACCCAGCAGCTGGATGGTCTTGAGAGCCAAATGCTTTTATCAAAAGAGTGGGTCTGGTTTGCAAGACTAGCAGCTGTACCCTAACCTCCTGTATGGCCTGGGAACGAGGCTTAAGAGAATTAACAAGCTCTTGAAACAAGCCGTTAATGACAGAACGTTAGCATCCGTATGCTATACGGTATTTATACCAGCCCTAACCCAACCCTAACCCCACCCTAACCATATAAATCCCTGTATAGCTTACGGATGCTAACGTTCTGCCGTTAATGGAAATCCTCTTTGAATACATGTAGCTTGTGAATTAGCACAATGTGAATATTGGTGTACAAAATACACAAATACGGAACTCGTTGATTGATAACGTGCGCATGCGCAGTGCGAGGGCGACATTTAGAGAGTGGACCCACGACTAATAGGGAGAGACACTGTGAAGTACCGTTAGTTTGTAGCGGTGTTGCCTGGCGTGTCCCAGAGTGGAGAAAGGTTTCTGGTAAGACAGCCACAAGTGCGTTGATCTGTTAGGCATTTCGGTAGCCGGGTAAATGGCAGCTAGTTATTGTGCTACTTCCTCTGTCTTGAAGTTGTGAGGCCGGGTGTTAATTTATCGCCTTGCAGTTGGGGTATGTGCAGCAGCTACTTACATAGAGACAGAGCTATGTAACAGTTTGGTGACTATCTAGGGAGAAAGTTTTGAAATCAATGGCCAATAACTCACCTTTATGATGTAAATTGTAGTCTCTACTTCACAAGCAATGAGGCATGTTGAGACCCTTTTTGGCGTGTTTTTTGTTTAGTTTGTCTGGATTGTCTAACTTTGTCTACTACAGTGTATCAAAGACAAATTTACACGTTTTAATCTTCCTGGACAGAGAAAGAGAGTAACCACAACAATGGAACAGATTAAAAAGAAGTTGGCTGCTCTGAAGCAGGAAAGGGACGATGCAGTGGACAGAGCAGAAGAAGCAGAACGAGAGAAAAAGGAGGCAGATGCAAGAGCAGATGCGGTAAGCTCACATCACAAGAATGGTTATGAGTTCTAGACGTGGTTTCTTAAGGTGGGGTAGGCCTAGTGTCGTGCCCAGACTCCACCCTGTTTTTAGGATGGCATCTCACACAAAGCTTTGAACGTTGCTCTTTTACACAAGTCACACAACCAGACCTAAGCACATGCTCACACCAAAAATTCAACTCGGTGCACCAGGTTGAATTTTTGGTGTGTGCTTAGGGACTTGTGTAAAAGAGCAACGTTCAAAGCTCTTTGTGAGGCGCCATCCTAAGAAGAATTTGATACTTGAGTAGAGATGCTAGAGTTGCTCTTTTACACTGTTGTAAGGAAGTGCTTTGTATTAGTCAAAATATTTTGCAATCTTATTGATCCTTACCACATTTTAGGAATAAAGATTATTTTATTTGGCAGAGGTATGTGTTGACGTCTAGGCATGCGGCAGGGTAGACTAGGCTCTTGCGTGCACACCACGTAACATATACGCGTTGTCATGGAAGCTTAACTACAACAGTTTTGAAACCTGTAGTCTCAATTTTGGGCACTATTAGTGCTTCTCTGTTAGTAATCACCAGCTTTGGCACCTCCAAAACTCTCTCACTTCCTCATAGCCCACAGCTGCCTCACATGATCACTCATAGCAACCGTGTTACAAGCAAAGACAATCGTACAATTGTTACTACATTTTAGACGCTGCTTTCTTGTACGTATTATGGGATAAAGACAGCCAAGCCACCTCGACTGCTTCTTTTGCATAAGATAGCAGTTCCCATCTCCCGGTCACTCCAGATGAGGCCTGGTATTGGCCAAAATGCACCCAACACCGTGTTTGACTCTATTTCTGTCTTTTAACAGGCTAATGCGGCACATTGACTGTTTGTGCATGCGACACGTATGCACCTGGAACAATTTGTACCCCGGTATTCAACCGGATAATCTTTCTAGTGTACACTGTATAAATGTGTCCCATTGTTTTATGGCTCTTTGAAAGGAGATGAATTTATTTACCTTAAATGGGCATTATAGCTCACTTGGGCCAAAATACAAAGTGGGAGAGCCTGTCATTCTTCCTGTGAAGTACATAGCATGCAGTAGCCAACAGCAGGACAATCCAAATAAGTCATCTGCTGTCTGGTAGTCAGTTAGTCAGTTACTCACTGTACTAGGCCCCTTAGTCAGTTACTCACTGTACTAGGCCCCTTAGTTAGTTACTCACTGTACTAGGCCCCTTAGTCAGTTACTCACCGTACTAGGCCCCTTAGTCAGTTACTCACCGTACTAGGCCCCTTAGTCAGTTACTCACCGTACTAGGCCCCTTAGTCAGTTACTCACCGTACTAGGCCCCTTAGTCAGTTACTCACCGTACTAGGCCCCTTAGTCAGTTACTCACCGTACTAGGCCCCTTAGTCAGTTACTCACCGTACTAGGCCCCTTAGTCAGTTACTCACCGTACTAGGCCCCTTAGTCAGTTACTCACCATACTAGGCCCCTTGTTAAGTTACTCACCGTACTAGGCCCCTTAGTCAGTTACTCACTGTACTAGGCCCCTTAGTCAGTTACTCACTGTACTAGGCCCCTTGTTGGCAACGAAAATCGGAGGGAATGACGTGAAAATGTGAGTCAATCATTTGGGAATCAAAATAGGTGAGAGTGATTGAAGAGTATATGTATAGCCCGATGTAGTCCAGATTAACAAATTGGTAGGCCTTCAGTTCTTGCCTTTCCCTAACCCCGCCCCCAACTTCTGGCAAGCGAGAGAAGGTGATATCGCTCAGCAGACTATTACTCACTGTACTAGGCTCCTTGTTGGTGATCGAAATAGGAAGGTGTGACTGGGAATTTAATGTCACCGCTTGTGTCTTTGTTCAAGCTTAACAGTCCTATCGTTTGTTTAGGCTAGTCGTCTAATGGAAAGCTGTAGCAAGGTGTGTTTCTAAACAAGTTATCTGTTATTACAAGGCTCAGCGGGAGATCTGTATCAGCTTTGATATCAGTTGCGTTGGTGACGGTGTTGTTACAAGGCTCAGCGGGAGATCTGTATCAGCTTTGATATCAGTTGCGTTGGTGACGGTGTTGTTACAAGGCTCAGCGGGAGATCTGTATCAGCTTTGATATCAGTTGTGTTGGTGACGGTGTTGTTACAAGGCTCAGCGGGAGATCTGTATCAGCTTTGATATCAGTTGTGTTGGTAGCTGTGTTATTACAAGGCTCAGTGGGAGATCTGTATCAGCTTTGATATCAGTTGTGTTGGTGACGGTGTTATTACAAGGCTCAGCGGGAGATCTGTATCAGCTTTGATATCAGTTGTGTTGGTGACGGTGTTGTTACAAGGCTCAGCGGGAGATCTGTATCAGCTTTGATATCAGTTGTGTTGGTGACGGTGTTATTACAAGGCTCAGCGGGAGATCTGTATCAGCTTTGATATCAGTTGTGTTGGTAGCTGTGTTATTACAAGGCTCAGCGGGAGATCTGTATCAGCTTTGATATCAGTTGTGTTGGTGACGGTGTTGTTACAAGGCTCAGCGGGAGATCTGTATCAGCTTTGATATCAGTTGTGTTGGTGACGGTGTTGTTACAAGGCTCAGCGGGAGATCTGTATCAGCTTTGATATCAGTTGTGTTGGTGACGGTGTTATTACAAGGCTCAGCGGGAGATCTGTATCAGCTTTGATATCAGTTGTGTTGGTGACGGTGTTATTACAAGGCTCAGCGGGAGATCTGTATCAGCTTTGATATCAGTTGTGTTGGTGACGGTGTTATTACAAGGCTCAGCGGGAGATCTGTATCAGCTTTGATATCAGTTGTGTTGGTGACGGTGTTGTTACAAGGCTCAGCGGGGGATCTGTATCAGCTTTGATATCAGTTGTGTTGGTGACGGTGTTGTTACAAGGCTCAGCGGGAGATCTGTATCAGCTTTGATATCAGTTGTGTTGGTGACGGTGTTGTTACAAGGCTCAGCGGGAGATCTGTATCAGCTTTGATATCAGTTGTGTTGGTGACGGTGTTATTACAAGGCTCAGCGGGAGATCTGTATCAGCTTTGATATCAGTTGTGTTGGTGACGGTGTTGTTACAAGGCTCAGCGGGAGATCTGTATCAGCTTTGATATCAGTTGTGTTGGTGACGGTGTTGTTACAAGGCTCAGCGGGAGATCTGTATCAGCTTTGATATCAATTGTGTTGGTGACGGTGTTATTACAAGGCTCAGCGGGAGATCTGTATCAGCTTTGATATCAGTTGTGTTGGTGACGGTGTTGTTACAAGGCTCAGCGGGAGATCTGTATCAGCTTTGATATCAGTTGTGTTGGTGACGGTGTTGTTACAAGGCTCAGCGGGAGATCTGTATCAGCTTTGATATCAGTTGTGTTGGTGACGGTGTTGTTACAAGGCTCAGCGGGAGATCTGTATCAGCTTTGATATCAGTTGTGTTGGTGACGGTGTTATTACAAGGCTCAGCGGGAGATCTGTATCAGCTTTGATATCAGTTGTGTTGGTGACGGTGTTGTTACAAGGCTCAGCGG